>JAAGAY010001597.1:0-44038 GCA_011801015.1 Ardeotis arabs
GAATCACCTCCCTCGACCTGCTGGCCACGCTCCTCTTGATGCAGCCCAGGATGCGGTTGGCCTTCTGGGCCGCAAGGGCGCATTGCCGGCTCATGTTGAGCTTCTCATCCAGAGAAGATCTCTGTTGTTCAAAAAACACACTTCAGTGAATTCTTTGGAAAGCTAATTCATTTTGTATTTTCATTTTTTTTTTCTTTTTTGTCATTCAATTTTAATGTATGAAGTGCAAAATAAAGTTGTGAATTATCCACGGGAGATTTGTGGCCCTTTGGGATTTCAGTTTTTTGATAATCCATAAACATGATAACCTTTTGACTCTATCCAAAATTATTTTGCTGTAATCTTTTTCAAGAAATGTGGATATTGTATAAATCAAATTAGGAGTGAAAGCCTTCTCTTACCTTGCTTTTCAGTACAGTTTGTTGCAAGATTAGCTCTTTTACAGCCAGTAACTGAGTAGTTCCACTGCTCAGTTTTCAGATACTTTATGATTTAAATTATCTATTATCCACATTTCCATATCATTGTCCAAGAAAAACTAAGATTAAGAAGATAGATAACCAGTGTAGAAATTAAGATAGATTATGGGGAAAAATTTCAGTTGAGATAAATGGGTGCCATTCTACAGAATTAAACTAAAATAACTCAGTAAATGTAGCTGAAAACCATGGTGCAATTCATCTTGCAAAAATAAACACCTAGATAGTTTTTATACTGCACCATATATGGCATTCTTGAGCAGATTATTTGTTCCAGAAAACAAAATATTTTATTAAGGTGGATATATTCATGTTTTTAAGATGAAGTTTCTCTTTAAATGTTTGATTTATGGCAGGTGAAAATAAAAAAGAAAGCAGGAAAGCAGATTGCAAAGGTCTGAAGAACAGTTGAAGATAAAGTAAAGTTTATTTAAAGCTGGGCAAGGAATGTAAAAGAAAGACAATGGGATGATAACATATTGAGTTAGAGTAGGGCATGTAAGCGCCCGCCATTAACAGGTTGTAGTCCTATAGCCTAAAGAACATGAACAATACTAATTCTGAATGTAGACACAAGAAGTTGGGAGGCTGAATACAAGTGAAACTGGATGGAGAACCTGCCTGCATCTTCTCTTAATGCCTTTGATTGAATTTCTTTTCCTAGTATAACTCATTGTACTCCCTAGAGATGTAAAGTTATTAAACACACATATCTATGAAGTGCCAAATCGGTGAGTATTACGCATTGTTTCACCACCTAATTTTCTGACCCTTTTACTCATTTTATATATCATAGGGAGTTGGGCCACCAGAGAGCAAAAGATGAGTTTGCATCCAGAAGGTCTATGAGATCCATCTCAGCTCTACATCTTCTTAACTTCCTATCAATTCACTTTAGATTAAAATATTTTTCAAGGGTTGTTAAAGATTACAGAGAGGATCCTAATGGGATTTTCAAAGTGCCTAGACACCTAAATCCAATTAAGCTTTATCTCAAGTGCCTTTAGGCCTTTCTGAAAATTCTAACCTAAGAAAATACTCAAACTGGAAATATTACAGCAACATATGCAAACTGACAGAGAAAAATAAAAGTGAGGTTCAAATCCTTTTTTAATAATGCAAAATACAATAGACGTGAGGTTAACATTTTTGCTTTTGATTTTTGTGCAGAAAAATGTCTGCCAGTTTTGCATCTACTGCTAACCCTGCCTTTCTTCTTCCTCTGTGCTGCAGTTATCAATCAGCCAGATTCTTTGCCAATGTTGAAATACTAACATAATCTTTATATATTGATAATATGAACTTAAACCCCTTTATGTCTTCCCATATGCACTTCCTATTGCTGTAAATCATAGAGCAGCCACAAATTGTTTCAGTCTGTAAACTAATGTTGCTGCAAATCCTTTAGAAACAGGATTCTCACAAACGTGACTCCTCCCTGGGTTTGAAAAAAATGCAGGAGACTCAAATCAGGCTTGGTTTGAATTCATTAACCTCTTAGCCAGGCAAAACAGACCAGTTCTCTCAGCCTTTCTTCATAGAAGAAAAGCTCTGTTCCCTTAGTCATCTTCATGGGCCTTCACTGGACTCTCTCCAGTATGTCCACATATCTCCTGTACTGGGGAATCCAGAATTGGATGCAATACTCTAGATGTGGCCTCATCAGCGCTGAAGAGAGGGGCAGGATCACCTCCCTTGACCTACTAGCAACTTTGTTCAGTCAGTGATGATTTTTGACATATAACAAAGTGTTGTGTATTTTGATAAGAGACGAATGAGCTTATCAGTACACTGGAGGAGGGTTTTTTCATGTTTACATTTTCAAGTGATATACTTTTGTACTGAACTGCTTATGTTGACCATATTGTTTCTCTGCACCAGTTATATGCATATAGTTCTGTGACAGCTAGAGAAATGGCATTTGCTTCATTTTTAGAAGACCTCATCACCTCATTCTTCAGGTGGTTTAGTACAAGTTAAGATTTATCAGCCTATAGTTACATATGTTACTAGAGTAAGACAAACTTTTGATTCAAATTTTGGAAATGGATTTTTGTAGAAAGAGTCCAAATATAATCAGTTTGTCTACTACAATTTCTGGAGAGTTATGAAGATGAAGATCTCGAAGGTCTTTTTTGAAGTGGCAGATCAGGCCCCTTAGCAGTTTTTTATTTTAAGAGGAAGATCCAGAATGCAGCATTTGTTTTTCTGTAGTTTTCTTACAGTGGCTTTTGTTAGAGTAATTTAGTACAGAATTTTTTTGCTGTTATGATGTTTTGATGTTATTATGGTTTTTTATTTTACTTGCTTTATAAAATTACGTATGTGGTCAGTTTAGACCATATCATACAAAAGAACCCTTCCATGTGCTGCCTATAAGCAATGAAGAACTCAGGTGCTGAGGGTGGAAATGTAGCTACATCAGTGACGAATCAGAATAAAACTTAATAAAGCTATGAACATGTCCTGGTTTTGGCAGGGATGGAGTTAATTTTCCTCTCAGTAGCTGGTGTGTTTTGGATTTCGTGTGTGAAGAATGTTGATAAACACCCTCATGATACAAGTTGTTGTGAATGAAACCAAGGACACTGTCCTGCTTTCCAAGTCTCGCTAATGTGCAGATGCAGGAAGCTGGGAGAAACACAGACAGAATAATTGACCCAAACTGGCCAAAGAGAGTATTCCATCCCATAAACGTCATGCTCAGTATATAAGTGGGGGCTGGCCAGGGTGGGTATCTGCCTTCCTGGCATCCATCTTTCTCCCTCATTTGCTGGCATCGTTCCCTCTACCTTGCTGGCTCCCTTTTGCTCCTTTGCTTGCCGCTCGGTTTTGTTTCTGTGATCGCTGCTCCGGACGGGCTGTATCGGTCATTGGGACATCGGGTGGTGAGAAAACATATATTGTTCACTTTGTATATTTTAATATCCTTATATTCTGTTATTATTGTAGATTTCCCTTGTTATTTTAGTAAATTGTCTTCATCTCAACCCATGAGTTCTCCTTCCTTCCCAACTCTTTCCCCTGTCCCACTGGGGAAGGGGAGGGTGAGCGAGAAACTGTGTGGTAATTCGGGCTAAACCATCACAGAACATTATTTAAGGGGCTATTAACTAGTCTACCAAGTAAAGTCAGAGTAGCTCTAATGCTGTCTGATGCTTTAAAATTAATCACAAGTGGACACAGAAATATGGTATGAACCACATTTATGTATGTATGTTTATCTACGTACACACAGGTATGCATAAGTACACTTTTTTCCTTCCTGTTCCTAAAGGAGTCCTAGGTAGTGATGCTCAAATGAATCTGTTTAAATGAATTCTGCTTACCCAAAGATTCAGATTTCCAAAGTACTTATACCAACATAATAGCATTAGATTCCTCTCTTTTTTTTATCATTATATGAGTCTTTACCCTATGCACATCAGTAGCAATTTTTCTATTAGCTTCCATGTCACTACTGACAATATTGGATAGAATCAAGACTAAAACAGTCCTTTTGAAAAATGTTCCTTTTGAGATTGATGTGACTGTGTCAGTTATATTGGAGATCATATAATCCATTCTTAAATATAGCATATAGTGGCAATTCTGTATCATTATGCCATGTTTTACTCAGTCAGTGTTTTTCAAATGTCTGACTATTTTAATTTTCTTTTTTGGACAAACTAATAATTGACAACCACATAGTCAAGTTTATTTCTCAAAGGTTCTTTTCCACAAATCTCTTCCATCCTTTAGCTATTTATTAATTTCATGTTCTGTCTAGGACTGATACTACAGTGCAAGTCTTTGTGTAATCCAAGTGCGTTGTCCTCACTTGCTGAATATTGACAGTAGTACAGTACAGTGCCAATCTCTTTATATCTCTGGTGTTGAAAATTAACATCAGTAGAAAAGAAATAATCCCAGTCAACTCTTTTACTATACTAAAAACGTTTATCCTCTCCTGCTTGCAAATTGCCTCCTACATACTCGTGTGGTGTTCATGAGGTGGCTTCCGTATGATTCTGTTTCTGAAAAGTAATGTAAAATATGAATGAAATGCCTGTGTTTATAATGTTTCTAATTGTCCCAAGCTGATAAAGTAATGATCACAATAGAAACTAAGTCATATGATGTATCTATGCAATACTATTCTGTTGCAGTCTGTAAAACACGTTCAGAAATTACTAAATTGTTAGTGTTCTGAACTCATAATATTTCAAACATTTATACAGAAGGGATGACTTTTGCAGGAGCTTACAGATATTCACAGGAACTCATTTTGTAGAGTAAGAAATTTCCTATGAGTTTGTTAGTATCATGAAGTATTCAACATAATAGATAATTCACAGAGCTGGTAAATTTAACCTTTATGAGTAGGTGACTTTTTTGACCTTTTTCTTCATACCCTCTCAGCTAATGAAGAGAAGTTCTTCTATGTCTGGTAACCTTATGAATAAGTTTAGTGGCTGGAGATCCATGCCCTTTTATTCAGTTCAGTCTCTCTCAGAAACAAAGATGCAGCAGGTAATACCTGGAATTTTTGTCCTTTTTCCTGACATAATGCAGCTCCTCAGTCTTTCAGCATATTCATTCATCTGACTGAAGAATGATCTAGCCACACTTAAGGAAATATTGTTAACTACCAGTGTATGAATATACTGTCATTTTAAATAAATATAAGTACTAAATAAAAAAAATAAAGCTAATAAACACTGTATATAGGTGGCTTTATATAATATGTAAACCCATCTCGTATTTTTCAAGTGTTGCTACAGAAAAAATCATCTCTCCCTAAGAGCTGTAAAAACAAATAGGAGAGACTAATATTCTGCCAGCTACAAGTCACTTTTCAATTTAGAGATAAACAATCTGGTGTTGTTCAAAACATGTTTATTCTTGGTCTATATCTTTCAGTATCGTTAGATAAGAATTTGAGTATCACGATTTCACTTATTCATGATCTTTACTTGAATATCTGCTCTAACAAGAGATACTTTAATGTCAGATAGTGCTTTGTATGTGCATAGCATTATTTATGGATATATTTTTAATGCTCCTTATTAATTTTTGTCTTAGTGACAGATTTTATCACATTTTTTCAGTGTAGGCCATTAACTTTGTTAAATAACTACATAAAATAGTCTTTGAGACACTGGACATGAAGGGCAGGGAAGAGTATATAAATTAATCATTTATAATGTAATTTAATTTAGGGAGATATTACAAAAATGCTTATACTCTGAAGAGCACTTCAAAGAAAATGGAGCTTAATAACTGTGGTGGTTTAGCTCTACTCAGGACCAAGCTACACAATCTCTCACTCACTCCTCCTACTCTCCAACCGAATGTCCACAGCTGATCCTCTCAGAAGAAATTCTTCACAATCAGGCTCAGGCAGACGCCTCTCAGGTTCTCTTCACATCTCCTCTCTTCACTTCTTGCAGCTGGGCTGGGCCGAGCTGGGCTCAGACAGCCGCCCAGCAGGAGGTCAGGGGGTGAGGTTGCAAGGTCCACAAGACTCGCGCCTCCCCTTCTCCACCCCTCACTTCTGCTTCTTCACTTTTTTTTTTTAATTATTTTTGCCCTTCTTAAATATATTGTCACAGAGGTGTTATCACTGCCACCAATTGGCTCTGCCCTGGCCAGAGGTGGGTCCGCCCTAGACATGGTCAAGTCCACCGGACAAAGGGGAAACTTCTAGCAGCTTCTTGCAGAAGCTGCCACCGTAGCCCTCCTACCACTAAACAAAATCAACACATTACCTCATTGATAAATAAGGTGGTTCTGTAGTGACGATTCATAGGGCTCCATATTAAATCATCTCTTTGTAAGGGTCATGGTAACTGCTGGAGCAATTTTGGTGATCTCAGCAGCACCTGCAATCAGATGCAGCTGATAGTGTCTCAGCACAAATCACCTCTGATCACCATGATACAGACAGGAGAAACTGACACTAGTCTAATGTTCCTGCGGGTTTTTTTTTGTAGCTTTGGTCTTTTTTTGGTCTATTGCATCCTGTCTGATAATTTTTATCTCCTTGCAATTCATACAGCATCACCAGATGCCCTGCTTGTGGCCTCGCCTGGCCATTAGTGACAAAAGAGCAGAGGAGCATCTTCATTTCAGGTTTCCTCTGACTTCCCTTCTCTGATTGGAACATTAGAAGTGAAGCATAAAGAGATCCAGGACCTATCCACATCCACACTGACGGCATATTATAGTAAAATACAGCTTCCAGTAGAGGAATGGTTACGGGACCATGCAATCACAAACTACCTTATTCTGGTCTTGTCAGGTGCTGATGTTCAGTAACAGAAACCTGGTGAAATACAGGGTGTACCAGACTAGTTGTGTCTAGCAAACAGTCATTTCTGTGATGGTGCAAAGCACAGTGTGATAGCAACTGGACATATAGATAATTATGTCAATAGGCGTTTTAAATAAATAACCCTGTAACTATAATGCTTTTTTAAAATATATGTATAATTTCTTTACTATTTTTTCCAATTAATACATCTGAAATTGGGCCTGGACAAATACAGAACATTTTACGGTGCAGGAATGAAGTCTAGTATCAGCTTAAATACCGCTAATCAGGGCACCATAACTAATGTTCTCATACTGAGAACTATGAGGCTTTCAATACAGTGATGAGAAATAGAAGCTAATCCAAACCTGAGTAATATGAAATGTTCAGAAAGAAAAGAAAAACCATCTGAAGAAAAACTCTGGTAGGAAAAAAAATCTGTTTGAAAAGAAAAGTCATAAATACATATATATATGTGTATATATACACTCACGCACACACACATAATCTTGCAATATACTTCTCAAGAAGGTTCCTTTATCCTTGCAGTCAATGATGGGGACAAAGTAACATAGCCTTGAAATCTTCAGCCAATGCTGCAATCACTAAACTTTGTTTAAACTGAATTTCTTATCTCTATTTCAGCTACAGACAGAATTACAGCTAGGCAGATGCAAGAATCCTTACTTAAACTTTTTTTTTCTCTACTGCTGGCTTATCAGAAGTACAAAATAATGAGGAAGGCTAAAAAAATCAATTCAGTAGTAGACTACTCATAGAAGCGTGACAGAGTAGACAGAGTGACGGAGTACCTGTTAGATACCTATTATGTGACTGGTAGCTACGTATGGCATAATAGTGGTATTCCTGCTGCTAGCTTGATTTCTTTGTCACAGCATGACTCTTCACAAATTAAAGCTTTATATCTTCCTAAAAATAACTGTAAAGTGCTTAAATGACACAATTACATAGTCATTAGTGGCACACTTGTTCTCTTTGACGCAATGAAAACACCATGCATGTCCCAGATACTGTAACTGGTCCTCTCTCTTCTTCATTTCACATACTGTAACTCATATAAGGTAGACACTACTGGCATGACATCTTTATTACTTTCTCCCTGAATTTCCTGATGATATTGATTATTATTTTACCCCCAAATGTTTTGCTTGTTTATTTTGAGGGTGATGTATCCTGCTACTCCAAAGCACAGAAGAGTTGTGTTTTCCAGTAGCAGTAACACTTCCATATCAATTTTTAAAGACACAATTATAGTTTTTCCCTGAACTTTGACTCCTGCCTTTGTGATTTGCTCTTTTCTATTTTTCTCTTCTTGTCTTTCAACCTACTTAGCCACACATTGCTTCTTTCTCGGCCCATACTTAACGAAGATCTCGCATTTCAGACCCTACGGAAACACCTTCCCAGTTCACCTCTGTCCCCTTTTCCTTTCCCTGATGTCCCCTGTCCTGCACAGAGACCTTAGCTCTACAGGTAAGCTGAGGTAAGCTCCACTGTCAGCGAGGGAAATGCAGGAGCTCCTGTCTCCCTGCATGCCACCCTGCAGCTAGTAACACTGCCCCACCTGTCTCTCCTGTACTGTCACTTGGACAGGTTGCTTTTCACCCTGGCACTCCGTGTGTCTAACCAACTCCCTTGTCTCCTGTACGTCAATGTGCAACGCTAACAATTCCTTTCTCTCCTACTCCTACAACAACTGTCTTCCACCCAGCTTCCTGGCTTACAACATGCTATCTCAAACATTGTATACCTGCCCTTGGGGCTTATGTTGATGTTGCCCCTGCCTACACCTCTACTTTCATCCTCTATGCACATACTCTGCACTCTGATTGCTATCATCTCAGTGTTATTTTCATCATTTTCTATTTATTTCTACCACAGATGTCTTAAACACTCAGCGACCTCCTCAAACGGGTCCTGTAATCCAGCCTGGACAAATAGCGTCATCATGGAAGCTCACCAGGCTACCTCCTGTCTAACTGCATTTCTCCCAGTCCTTTAGTCTCACAGACCATTTGGCACCACTTTCTTGTTTCTTTGATATAATCTAACAGCACTGAAAATAAAACGTCTCTTGGTGGGATTCTTTATGGAGAACCCACCATCCATGTACATGCTGTTGTATACAAACACCAGTAAATACAAGTGAATCTAATGTGCCAGTACAATGAGAGACTGAATGAAAATGCTACACTTCCCTGTACCTGTATTGGATTTGGGGGATGCTAGGCATTAATTAAGATAGTTTAAAATGTCAAAAACATCTTGTGATATCTCCAGGTTTTTAAGGGAAGCTAAGTGTTTATTTTCATTTTTCGTAGCTGATTTATCACAGTCAATATTGAAAAATGCCAGCAAATTATTTTTGACTTTCATTTGTACAGCATCTCCATGAGTGTCAAGGGGGGTTTGGAGAGGAAGACTGTGCTTGACCAAAGGAAGGGTAACAATGTGCATGAAGAAATTTGTGATTAAGTTTGAATCCACTCAGGCTGATGCTGGAGTGTATTTTCCTTGAGCAACAACATGGAGTGGGAATTTATTATGATGATTATATAAACTTGCAGGATTTCTTTGTTTCTGGTGTAAATGGGGTGGATGTTTGCTAGAGACAAGATAGTTACAGGACAACATCAAAGAGCTTGGAGAATTATTGCAGCAGGGTTGAAATATTCATCAGGCAAGTGCACTACAAGGTAATTAATTATATTGTTAATAGCTCTTCTGCTTAATAACCTAAGAATATCTTTATTGAAGTCAAA
This sequence comes from Ardeotis arabs, assembly GCA_011801015.1. NCBI lineage: Eukaryota > Metazoa > Chordata > Aves > Otidiformes > Otididae > Ardeotis > Ardeotis arabs. The sequence goes on from JAAGAY010001597.1 coordinate 9,558, forward strand.
TTCAATTTAGATATTTCAATCTAAAAAATAACAAGGCAAAATAAGATTTTATCAAGCATCAATATGGATAATCAGTGTCACTTTTCTTCTATTAATCTGCTGATATCCTCTGCTAATCTTTTATACTGTAAGTGACTCTTGAAATAGTTATATTTCATTTTTTATAGCTAAACAATATACCTAATTTTGGAAGAGAAAATTTACAGTACATTAGCAAAGCTTATGGATCTAAAGACAGCAAATGGATTAGATCATTTAAAAGATATCCATATTTACATGGCAAATGCTTTCATAAGTAATATGTTATTTTCAACATGAATTGCATTAAGAATCAAGAAAAGTAAAATTTTTAGTTAATTGCTGTGATGTGAAGTAAATATGGAATGTTAAGTTTCTCCTTCAAGCTCTTAAATGCTGGTTTGTTTAAGTATGTCTGTACTATTAAATTATATGCAGCCAGGGAACTTTGTTTCTGGAATTTCTTCATCTAAACTGGCAAACTGATAAATAGTAAACAGTCTGGCCCAGGACAGATACCAATTTGTCAGACTTTCGCTGAGAGTAGTATGGGAGTTAGCAGAGGCTGAGCAATGCTGTAGGGACATCAGAAGTGGCTCAGGATGATCTATGGAACGCAATATTCTTTCAACATAAGTCAAAATGGGATGGAACAAGTAGACAAATCTGGATGCTGTCTTTGGACAATTTATTTCATAATTTCTGCAGCATCCACAATCATTGCATTAGGAGTATTGGAAGGTATATGTTTTAGTATCTATTTAGAGACTTATTAGTCATGAAATTTCTGATTCCTGTTTGAATCCACAGACACTATCTGCCTTTTCAAGCTCCTGCAGCAACAAATTCCAGAATTTCAATACCCAATGAGCTAAAAAGTAGCTTTAAAATCTGATTTAACCTAGTATGCTACCAGCTTCAGTGATTGCCCCCTAGTTACATTATTTAAGGATTGTGAACAAGTTATATATTCATACTCACTGCCTCACAAAGTCAATGAAGACTCTTTATGCTCATCTCTATTATGTGTTCCTCTTCTGTGTTGCTTTGGCTTTTGCACTTGACCTCATCATTCCAAGAGTTGAACCACACAGTGTAAGAGATAGTCTATATTAGCCATTTAATATATTTTACTACAAGTATCTTTTTATTTGTGATGAAATTGAAAAGTAATTTCATTTTATAGTTTTGTAATGTTCCAACAATAATTACAATAATTCCATTTCATAATGAAAAACAATTTCATTGTGGGGATGGGGATTCTTGGCCATTTGCAAGAATGTGGTTATACAAGTTTTGAATGCTGGGAAGGTAGCATGCTGCCATCATTGCCAGGACATCATAATAATCACCTTTATTTACAATACTTCCTTATGTGTCTTGGTAATTGAGCTTTTTAGCAGACAAATACACTGATTACTAGCTCTCAAAACACTACAAACTGCAGCGAAAAAATGCTTAATTTCTTTCTCATTGAATTAAATTACAGAAATTTCAGTGGGCATTGAACCAGGCCTTGATGATAATGTTTCTTTACTAAAATTGCTAAGCTGTAAAGGCTGTAAAGACTTTGATCACTGTGCCTCATATAGATTATGAGGAGAAAGAAACGTCTCATAAGTAGGCCAAAAATTTCTTAGTAGTTTAATCAAAATTAAACAAAATAGTTATTATTTCAGTTACAAGGATACTAACAGTCATAGCACAAGTTATCCAATTACTAGCAAAGAATTCTCATTAATAATGAAATTAAGTTTTTAAGATTTATTTTCATGTTTTTTTTATCACTGTTCTAATATCCCTTTGCATCCTAAGGTCAGTGGTGTTGGTCTGCCTCAAGCTGAACCAAGCACACGGGAGTTTGCAACAAGGTCATATTCTGCCTAGGTTTTCCATCAGGAGGAGAGTGGTGTTGATATTGAGAGATCCAGAGTCTTCCTAAGGTTATTTTTCTGTGTTCTTGCATGGTCTTTCAGTCACTGTTTGTTTCTTACTGACCTACAATTCAGTTACTTACTCACTTACCGAGTTTTGGTAGCTACAGCACATGAAGTTAAATCATGCCACTGCAGCCTCAGCATTAAGCTATAGAAAAATAAAGAATTAAGAAGCATTATCATAGAAAATTGCCCTCCTAACCCCTCCCTGTCCCTTACAGATTTTACACTTACTACTAAAAAAATTGTTAACCACTCCATAAAATTTCAGGTAGTTCCTGAGACCTGAATATAAAGTTACTACAAAGCCAGTGACCTGCTTCTTGCAATAGCAAAACCGACTTTATTAGTTGACAACCTTGTTATTTCATAAAAAAAACCACTAACACCTTGCAATTATCACAATGACTTTTTGATTAAATTCATTTTGTTAAATGCAGTTCCTCCTCAGCTTACTGCATTTTCAAAAGTATTACTTCAGTATGATAGTAATAATATTCTGCAATTAATGGCATAGCAATCTAGGTCAGAATATGCTCCCAACAAAGGATTTTAGACAAAAATAAGTTTTTCAAAGCAGTGACCATTAATTGCAGGGGCGTGTGTTGTGTATTTCTTGCCACTATAACCAGCAATGTGCTTTTATTTTCAAGTAAAATCAGTGTCAAATTATAATAATGTTATAAGCAAATTGATGTATATGTTCTCCCCACCCGGAGTGCTATGTTCACCTCCGGAGCCCTCAGCACAGGAAAGACATGGACCTGTTGGAGTGCGTCCAGAGGAGGGCCACAAAGATGTTCAGAGGGCTGGAGCACCTCTCCAATGAGGACAGGCTGAGACAGTTGGGGCTGTTCAGCCTGGAGAAGAGGAGGCTCTGGGGAGACCTTATAGCAGCCTTCCAGTATCTAAGAAGGGCCTACAGGAAAGACAGGGAGAAACTCTTTAGCAGGGCCTGTTGTCATAGGACAAGGGGTAACAGTTTTAAACTAGAAGGAGGCAGATTCAGACTGGACATAAGGAAGAAATTTTTACAATGAGAGTTGTAGAGCACTGGAACAGGTTGCCCAGAGAGGTGGTAGATGCTTCATCCCTGGAAACATTCAAGGGCAGGTTGGACGGGGCTCTGAGCAACCTGATCTAGTCAGAGATGTCCCTGCTCCTTGCAGGGGTGTTGGACTAGATGATCTTTAAAGGTCCCTTCCAACCCTAACTGTTCTATGATTCTATGATTCCTCAGCAAATATTTAGAAATTGTGACTAATCCTAGTCTCTGTATAGAAAATTCAGGAACTGTTCATTCAGAACATTCAGAAATGTTTTATGATTTGTTTCCGAGTTTTTTAAAAGAATGACAGTTATAAAATGTAATGCTGAGTATATTACAAAATGATGGTTTTCCTGAAATAGGTACATATTTTTAAACCAAAACCCAAAGTCAATTTAACTTCTGTCCACTCTTTAACAAACCGTTTTTTTTGCAAAGTTTTTTTTCAAAATTTTAGATACTCTTAATTTAGCAAATGTATACAGTATGTGTGCAAATTTATATTTCTATATCTACATCAGCATTTATAGATTTCTAATATTTTTCTCTTCAGAAATATTTTTACTGAGACCAACTTGAGCTTATTGTGTATGGTGTTTGGCAACAGCTATTCTCATCTGGATAGTCATTCTGTTGTAAGCATCACACTGAAAAACAGAACATTAACAGAATACATTGCAAACAAATGCATTACAGTTTTAAAATTATAATTGCATGGGTTTGAAACAGACTTCAGAGAACCATATTTTCATGGTACACAATATAGCAATTACGGGAAACATATTAAAGAGGGACAATGAGTTCACATTTTCATGTTATGTATAACAAACGATCAAGAGATTATTTTTATAAATTTCTTTTATCTGTTTCCATGCTTAGGCCATGCGTTGGGTCCAGAGCTGCAATTCACTGGCTCAGGGATGCAGCTAAAGCAAGGATTATGGCTCTGCGGTGTTTGTCACAATGTACCACTCTTCTTCTATCTAGCTCTCCACTCTAAGACTCTGGTACCACTGCAGCAGGATCCAGAAGCTTCTGGGAAGGCATTCCGTTGTTGCCAGAATTTGGAAAAGCTTTGCAAGAGACGATACTGAAGACAGCTGGAGCCCTTGAAGTTTTCAGGTCCCCAGACACTACAGTCTTTGTAGTAATCACAGTGAGTTTTTGCACCTACGTAGCACTATAGAAACATTAATTTTTTAATTGTCAGAAACTTTATGTGAATGATACCCTCACAGGATGGGCACACAGAATAAAACACAGAAATTAAGCCAATATTTCTGCAACTGCCTGTGCCCACCTACAATTGTGAATAATGATCTGCTGCCCAGAGCTGCTTGGTTTGTGCAGCCCTCCCAGTCTCTGTAGTTCGATACCAGCGTCAGCTGTTTGGGTTTCCCACTGCAACCTGTCAGTCCTGACAAATGAAACCTGTGTCAAGACTGGGATCGTTTTCTTGTTCTTGGTTCTTTGTTCACTGTGCTGGAACTGCTGACTCTTAAGCTGTGAAACTTCATCTTCTTGCACCTCGAGAACCCCAGGCACAAGACAAAGATGCCGAGCGGCTGCACACCAAGCCAGGGCACTTCTCAGGGAAGGGATAGCCTTGCCCTCTGCAGATGCCAGCTCCATGGCGACTTTCTAAAAGTATCAAAGGCATCATGGGTAAGCTTTTTCCCCGGCTTAGAAGTTCATGATTATGAATTAACACAAGCCTTAAGACTTTGATATTTTTTCCATTTTAACACACTGCCTGAAATAGCAAATTTGATATGTATTGACCTATATTTTTAAAGAATTATTCCTGCAAGAAAACGGTTAGTTAGACCATTTTTTGGTTCATATTTCTGTTATTTCTTATTTCCTTAAGAAGGACACATTGACCTGCAGAAATCTGCAGTTTTACATTTAAAAACTCATATCAGAAGAGTAAATTTAACATTTCTGAAATCTAGATTTCAAAGCAGGGGGAGCTGATAGCAAGAAAAATTCTGAAGGACTGGGCAAAGGATACCACAGGCATAGAATATGTCAAAACTGGACCACTTGTAAATTAACCTTATTTTCAGATAGACTGGTACAAAACTCTGAAAATTATCCTAAGGGATTATACAAATACTCCTGAGACTGCTGGTAGCAATCTCTAACAAATTAACTCCTACCAACACTGAAAGACTGAAATGATGTTGTTCAGTCTTACTGTATTTAATTCTTTATGTTTATGGATCACATAAAAACTAAAGGTCATAGTATACCTCGGAGCCAGAGTTACGCACACTTGCCCCAAGACTATGACCACTTCCAAAAGAGTTTTTTCACTGCTGTGTTCGTTCTCAAACATGATCTAATGAACTACATATATGACTTTACAAAGTATGATTGTTAAGGTATTTTTATATTAATTGCATGTTTACATAAACAAGTTTGTTTACCAAAAGCTAAGCCTGGTCAGGAAGAAGTATCTAGCTCAGAAGGAGTCAATTATTTGCTTAAACTTAAATACTCAGAGCTATATTAGCACTTTCTATTTATTGTCTAGACAGAGGTATTAGCACTTCTCAGGCTGGGGAGGGGAAGTCAATAATCCTATAGGCGTGATGTTACAAAGTGGCATCCTGATTAAGTGATGAACTACGGGAAAGTTGTGGAGCAGCAAGGACAAATATCTGAGCTTGAATGTAACCTGAAAAAAGAGAATGGGTATATAGAGACAGATGCATCCCACAGCCCACATCTCCCTCAAAAAAAGCAATATTCAACCTGTGGATTTTACCATACAAATGGATTTCAGGCAAAAATTATATCAATATGGTTACAGTTTGTTAGCTAAGAGAAACAGATAGACAACCTAAAGTGTATTTGCTGCTTTTAGATATATATTTTAATATATATATATATATACATATGCCTCTAAACACTGCAGTGTTTTATGTTGGTTAATCCTTGGATTTCTAAAGATCAATGATCTATTTCTATTTCGATGTTTGTCTAATGCAGAGGTGATTTGAAAGGACCAAAAAATCATGCCTAGGTTTGGAGTGATTCATAAACCACTATCATACTGGCAAACATTCCACCAAAATATATACAGGGTACCAAATGACAGTGATAATAATCTTCAGTTACTGTGTTTTTCATGGCCTGGTAACATTGGTATCGGTATGGCAGAAAAGTTTCTTCCAGCAGGAAATCTTATCGAAAATAATATACAAAGTAAGGAACAAGACTAGAGAAGGCCCTAAATTTCAAGGGTCAGTGCTGATCAGCTATTACGGTTGTCACTCATGTGAAATTGCAGTAAGATCTGATTTCTAACTGCAAGTAATGGTGAAGTGAATTTTCTCACAAGGTTTAGTCCTCATCCACTGAAGCTAACAAGAATATGATCAAATCAGCGGAATATCAGTCTGATAAAGCATTGACAAAATGACACAGTTTAATAAAATATTGAAACATTTGCTTATCATTAACCCTTGAGAGATTTTTCCATTGAATTATGAAACTTTCTGATTTTAGTGGACTTCTGAACTCATCCAAAAATATCTAATGGGCTTAAGCTTCACCTAATCCTGAGTTGTCTTCATGGCTGGGGTACCTGATTGGTTAATGGCATTGTCCCTCCAACTCTTTTTTTCTAGCACTGATTCTAAGGAAAAAAAAAAAATTGGATTTTTTTTTGTCTTCATCCATGGCATTAAGAACTGTAAAAATAGCTATTATTTATAAAGGCATACATTTTTATGGCTGGAGGATTTTTAAGGGATTTTGCACTGCCTTTAGTAAATAATTCAATGCTAGATCAGTTAGTGTAGTTTTAACTAAATTCTTCTGTAGTTCAAGCTGTTTAGTTACTAAAGGCATTTGTTAGCGAAAGTCCCTGATGACTTCTCTATTTTTAAGAAGCAAAAAAGTTTTTTTTTGTAATTAACATTTCTAGTATATCTTGCACTGTGCTTTTTTTTCAGACAAAAGGCAAGTCCTCACATAGAAAAGCTTCACATCTGTACATTTGTCCTTTCCAAATACTGAGGACTATGTGCAAGGTGTTGAACATGAAGTTGTTAAAAAAAAATTCAGACAAGTTAAGTATGTTGAAAAATGTTGGTTTGCTGAGTTAAACATGCTTACTCTGAATCACCTTCAATTTCAGAAACTCTTGCCAAAATAAGAACAATTTTTGAGGAAACACTTTGACAAACTCCTGGGAAGCCTGACTGGGATGAAATGAGTTGGAAGCGGCAGGTCCCAGGACTGCTTACTGATGGACCTTTCATACCAAGGATGAGGGATTCTTCTGCAGTTAACTTCTTAGTGAAAAGACACAATTCAGTTTCATTCCCAGTACTTCCATTTTTCAAAATGCTGCAAGTGAAAAACTTGACAAGATCATCAATTAAGCCAAGCAATTGATGGAGTTCCAATTTAGAAATGGTAAAAAAATGTGGCTTCAGTTTAACCATCCCTTAGCCTTCAGGCTTGTGAAGTTCAAATTCTTCAGTGCTGATCTGAACACCCATTAGTGTCTGAACTCGTAGTCTTTCTCATCTTTCAATGCACAAGTTTTCCTTTTAGTTCCTCTTACAAACATTCTGAACATATTGATGACCAAATGGGAAGCCTAACTCACTGGTCAATTATAATCTCTAATATCTCCATAATAATTACAGGGAAAACACATCTGTTCTAGTTGTCACAAATGTTATGTTTTATAAATGCAATATCTGTGATTCAGCTGATTATGGGTCAAATCTTTCAGTAAGACTCAGGCAAGAGCTGCAAATGGAACTCAACTTCATGGTGCTAAAAGAGGCGGACAGGATTTCTCTAGAGGAAGAGTCACTCCAGGATCCTCTTTAGAAATACATAAACCAGTCATGTCAAAATCAGAGTACCTCTTTGGGGTAAGGGTGCAAGAGAGATCGGGGAAACACCACAGAAAATGATTGATTTACGTGACAAAGGTGGTCAGAATAGGTTGTGTTGTCCAAAACAATTTACTGCACTTGTAGCAATAAAAGCATGTCTGAAGCTTCTTCCATTCTTTGCTGGTTTTTGTAAGTCTTTCTGAGCCCTTAAAGATTCTTTTTTTTTTTTCTTTTTTTTTTTCCTTTTCAATATCTGTTGTTAACACTTGATTTCCTTATTCTCTCATTTTGGGAATTTCTAAACTCTAAATCATAGAATCATAGAATCATAGAACGATAGAATAGTTTGGGTTGGAGGGGACGTTTAAAGGTCATCTAGTCCAACCCCCCTGCAAGGAGCAGGGACATCTCCAACTGGATCAGGTTGCTCAGAGCCCCATTCAACCTGACCTTGAATGCTTCCAGGGATGGGGTATCCACCTCCTCTCTGGGCAACCTGTTCCAGTGTTCCACCACCCTCATTGTAAAAATTTCTTCCTTATGTCCAGTTTGAATCTACCTCCCTCTGTTTTAAAACCTTGTCCTATGAGAACAGGCTCTACCAAAAAGTTTCTCCCCATCTTTCTTATAAGCCTCTTTTAGGTACCGAAAGACCGCTATAGGGTCTCCCCAGAGCCTCCTCTTCTCCAGGCTGAACAGCCCCAACTCTCTCAGCCTGTCCTCATAGGAAAGGTGCTCCAGCCCTCTGATCATCTTTGTGGCCCTCCTCTGGACTCACTCCAACAGGTCCACATCCTTCTTATGTTGGAGGTTGCAGAGCTGGATGCAGTACTCCAGGTGGGGTCCTTCAAAAGTGGAGTAGAGGGGAAGAATCACCTCCATCAACCTGCTGGCCATGCTTCTTCTGATGCAGCCCAGGATGCAATTGGCTTTCTGGTCTGCAAGCGCATGTTTTTGACTCACATTGAGCTTCTCATCCACAGCACTCCCAAGTCCTTTTTCCTCAGGGCTGCTCTGCCATCTCTGCCTAAAATGGAGCCATTAAATAGTTCCTGGCCTGGGAGATACGACTTTGCAGTGAGTTAGACTTGGCTGACAGCAAGACTCCCATCTAGCTGCTCTCTCACACCCCTTCTCAAGAGGACAAGGAGAGAAATCAAGATGAAAAAGGCCATATGTTGAGATAAAGACTGGGAGGTTGCTTACCATTTACCATCATAGGCAAAACAGCCTCAACTTGGGGAAGATTAATTTAATTTATTGCCAACTAAAAAAAAACCAGAGTAGGATGGTCACAAATAAAAGTAAAACCAAAACCTCCTTCTCACTACCTTTCCCTTCTTCCCTGGCTAAACTTCACTCCCAGCTCTTCTACCTAGTCCCCTCCCCAAGCAGAATGGTTTGGGATGAGGAGCTGGGGTCAGTCCATAACAGTTCATCACTTCCTCTCTTTTCTCCTCACACTATTCCCGTGCTCCAGCATGGAGTCCCTCCCACCGGACACAGTCCTTCATGAACTGCTCCAGCATGGATTCTTCCCACAAGACTGCAATTCTCCAAGAACCACTCCAATATGAGTCTTTTCCACAGGTACAGTCCTTCAGAAACAGATTGCTTCAGTCTTTGTCCCCCACAGGCTGCAGGTTCCTTCAGGGCACATCACTTCCTCCAGTGTGGTGTCCTTCATGGGCTGCAGGGGAACAACCTGCATCACCATGGTCTTCTCCATGGGCTGCAGGGGAATCTCTGCTCTGGCGCCTGGAGCACCTCCTCCTCCTCCTCCTTCTTCAGTGACCTTGGCGTTTGCTAAGTTGTTTCTCTAACATTTTCTCGCAGCTGCTGTGTAGTGCTTTTTACTCTTTCTTAAAAATTCTTTCACAGAAAGGTTACCAACTTGGCTGATGGGCTCAGCTTTGGTTAGTGGTGGCTCCATTTTGGCGCCAACTGGAAGTGGCTGTGTCTGGCATGTGGCAGCCCCTGACCTTCTCACAGAGGTCAGATCTGCAGCCCCCTCACTGCCAACACCTCGTCACATAAATCCGGTACAGACATATATTAAAATAACACGATATGGGTGCATACAGCTCCCATACCAGCAGCTTCCACCCATACCAGGAAGTATCATAAAGTTTTAAAAGCAGATCTTATGAGTTCAGTTTAGATCCCTGTCCATTCCTGTTTCATTCTTATATCCTTTGACACATTTTTATCTATTGGTGGTTTCTAGCGCACCAGCTGCTGGAAGGTGGTTGTGGAAGTTGCTGCTTTCATCTGTGAAGGCTCACATAAAAATAATGTTAGTTATAAAGATAGAATGGAAAACATCCCAAAACATAATGACTGTTTGTGATTAGATGTAAGCAATTTTTTACATTAGATTACTTAGTGTAAATATCCTTTTTTTTTTTAAGCCAAGCTTATGTGTAGAACACCATCCAACACTGACAAATTTCTGCTGCCACACATCAATTACTTCCAAAATAAATGGAATAAAGAGTACTTTTTGTCTATTCTCTTAGAAATTGTACTGTCCTCTTGTTTCCTGCAGGATGAATTATCTCCAGATCTAATGCCTTCTGTGAAATCACAAGTATGCCCTCATGATAACGTGCTTTTAGTTCATCACTGCCTGAGGCCTTTCTGATCTCCATAATTATTCATTCATAGTAGTTGATTGAAAAGAGTTTGGATTTATGTTGTAGAGAAATGCATGTGGATCTCCAGGATAGCTTTCATGTTGTCTTAAAATGGCAATAATATCTTGTGTCCGAATCAAAAGGTCTCCATCCAATGTAGTAAATACAAATGTGGAAACACTGATAGCTGCTCGTATGTACATTTTGTTAAGAATATAGGGAAATCAATTTTCAGTAGATGAATAGAGCAGAGGGCCTACCACAGAAAACTCTGCCACCCAGAGTACCTCCACTGAGTTAAACTGGATTTAAAAATGCAACAGTATTTTATACTAAGTCTTTAAAACAGGCTAAAAGAAAAGTGCTCACTTTTGTCTTTTATGAAATCTCCTGAGCCCCAAGCCATGTTCACTATAAAACTGAAGGAACATTGAGCTGAAGCAACTAGAATACTAAGCACTGCAGAGACGGTTAGATCCAGGAGAGTCAAAGCCTTTTTTCTTACCTTTGGTTTCAAATTGCCAAAGAGCTACCTATGGGTCTGTCTTTTTGCACAGTGACTCATCCCACTGAGGTAAACAATACTGCTTAAATCATATGAAATAAAATACTTGCACAAATCTTTGTAGAATCAGAGACAACATCTCTAAATAGTATATAACAGAATTATTTTTATGCAGTATGCTCAAGTGTAATAAGTGAAATATTCAGTAAAAGAGGCAAGTTTATATAGCGTATAAGTTAAAGAGATATAAAATTAAGTAGGAGGATAAAGATTTTTTTTTAGCACTTTTTTTTAGCAGAGATACCACTAAATGGAGAATAGGATGGCCATTTGGATGAGGACAAAGTCCTGGGATGAGAATTGAGATAAAAGAATTAACAGATAGGTAGGATCCAAATAAGTTAAGAAAAGTCTGAGGCAGGGGGTGGTACAGCAATTAACCTTATGACCAACAGATAGAAAGAGTCATCCTTAGAACAGAATATATTATCTTTAGGAGCAGGATTCCTGGTTCTATTTACAACAGTTATTAAGAACCTAGATGGTCTTTTAAATAATTGCATCTAAGCTATGAAGTATGTTTATCTGTAAGAGGAAAATAGTCTTCTACCTGCTTCCAAGGGGTTTTACTCAAGTTACTTCGAAATGCAACAATGTACCTAAAAGCAAAGTTGTTGGGAAGAACTTTAAATATCCATTGCTCCATTCTTGGCTGGTCTGATGCAGAATGTTGATAAACATTGTGCATCTCCTCTTTCTCTTTAAATTAAATGAATTGTATGTACCTTGTGATGTGCTTTGAAATAGCACAAGGCAATTATAACAATACTGTACAGTATTGTTCCTGTTTGTGTTTTGACTTTATCACAAAGCTATATGTCCATTCCTCCACTTTTTGGAAAGTGACTGAATAGTTCAGGATGCTAAAAGAGCAGAGTTATAGCTGGAAAAAAAAAATAGTCTAGGCTTTATCTAAAGTGTATTGATTGTTATTATCCCAAACTCAACAGCTATATTCTCCTTAGATTAGCTGTGCATCTGGAAGAAGCTAAGGTGAACATTTTTTAATATCCCACTGCCCAGTCATGAAAAAATATTTGGGTTTTGTCATATATCTGTTGCTGAAGGGAAAGAAATACTGAATGAATTGAATGAGAAAAACTTAGTTACCCAAATCCTCTAATGACCAGACTCTTCATTTAGTCCAAACCCTAGTTGCTGCAGACTAGCTTCTAGAAGCTTTCACTTTCCTAATATACATAAATTATACAACAGAGAATCTAAGAATTAACTAATGAAGGTACAAGATTAACTTTGTAATCAAGCCTAAGGCAGAGGATCCACTATTATGTCTTTGATTCACTGCTAACTGAGAGGCTTAATACATTTTGCAAGTTTCCTTCAGTTCTACATGTCCGATGTAATTTTAAATTTATTTTAAATCTTTACTCAATTGAAATGAGACTGTACCATAAAGCAAAAAAGCAAATTAGCAGATATCTATAGATATCTAGCATATGACTGACATATCTTTATGATAACTTTATGATGTGTCAAGCCATTAAGATTAACTAAAAAGTTGTTGTCTTGACAACTTAGCAGCCACCAAGTTACATTGGGGTAGGGCCATGGGACTCTGCATGTCTGGCATGCACCTCAAAAGATAAGGAAGGGTCAGGTGATGTAATACAAGTGCAGCCATGTTGAATCAGTCATCTATGGTACTTTGCATTGCTTGTGGAGTTTTATACCAAAATTAGTTAGCTAATGAATGCATGGGAGATAAAAGCAGTATCAAAGGCTGGTATTTTATAATTGTTCCCCCACTGAGACTTTGTGATGCCTGTCACATGTATTTCTGGCAAGCTGAGTTTTTGACTGACATTGCATGTGTATTTTGTTACTATTACTGACTTTGATTTTCATTTTGTTTAGGCTTTGGCTGTAAAAATGTACAGCTCAACAAGAAGCTTTTTATGCTTGAAGTAATAAATATAACAAATGCATTTGGAGCTAAATTCACTTCAGCTTTACCTCAGTGGTCTTATGATAATAGCAAAGGCTATTTTAAGGTAGACTTGGATTTAAAACACAAATGGAAAAAAGTAGATAGGAATACTTCTGTAACAGAAAAATTTGGAACAGAATGAGCAAAACTGTTCTGCTTCTCAGCTGAACTTCTGGTTTTTGTACCTGTTATTAATGTTTGCTTTTAATTTATTTATATATTTATTTCATTTATTTTTCCAGCATCTTACTCGAGCATCTATTTCCATATAAAATATTTTTTTGATGCTTAATATACTGTAATCTAAATGGTGGAGGCAATATGTATTGGAAAACTGTCTCATGAGTCAGTTCTACACAATGTGCACACCTGTGTTTGTGCGTGTGTGCGTGTATGCTTATTCACTGCTGTGGTTTAGTCCTAGTCACCACACAGTTTCTCACTCTTCCTCCCCCTCCCCAGTGGGATGGGGGAGACAACTGGAAAGAAAGAAAAACTCATGAATTCAGATGAAGACAGTTTACTAGAACATCAGAGGAAAATTGCAATAATAACAAAACATAAGGATATTAAAATTGCAAAATGAACAGTGCACAATTTCTCACCACCCGATGTCCCAGTGACTGATATAGCCCGTCCTGAGCAGCAATCAACAAAACGAAACCAAGCAGCAAGCAAAGGAGTGACAGGGGGAGAGAGATGCCGTGTTCCTCCCCAGCCAACTCCCACTTACATCTTGAGCATGATATTTATGGCATAGAATACTCTCTTTGGCCAGTCTGGGTCAACTGTTCTGGCTGTATCCCTCCCAGCTTCCTGCACCTGCACGTTAGTGAGACCTGGAAAGTTGGACAGTGTCCTTGGTCTCATTAGCAACAACTCATAACATCAGTGTTTTTATCAACATTCTTCATGCAGGAAAACTCAAAACACCTTGGCTACTGAGAGGCAAATTAACTCCATCCCCATCAAAACCAGGACACTCACACAATATTTGTGTTTGTATGCATACAAACTAATAAATATACTATGTAAATATTTGTACCACAAATGGAGTCCTTGACCCAAGTATTTTCTTTATGGTCAGAAAGATTTTACTGGTTTTTAAAAAAAAAATAGTAACAGGAAAGGTATATTCTGTATTAAAACTTTAAAACACTATCTAGCGTGGCAATTAATAAGTATCAGTGTCTTAGGAACACTTCACATGTTTGGAAACCTGTGCTGTCCTTATCTCATCTTTTTCAATAGAAAAAATTATCACTTAAGGTACAACTGCACAGCTTATCTGCTTTTTTATAAAGATTTTATATACAGATACCATTACTGCAACTTTAAAAGAACAGAAACATTTCCAAGATATTTTATCAATTAAGTTCAATAACTAGATTTTTTTTTCCCACAGTACTGAGTAATAATGAAAGTGTTTAAACATCATTAACTTTTTAGCTTCATGTATGATAGCTATCAAAAGCAATTAAAAATGGTTTAGGACATTTTGGAGGAATACAAATCTGAATTAATAACTTGGTTGGTGATACTCAGTTACATAGGTTACGGTATGCCAACACATCCAATTTTTTCCAAAACTAAATCCTTATGAAGAGTATATTCTTTCAAGAACAATCACCATGAGAAGGGTAAGAGAAGACGCCATTTCATTGAAGAAGTAAAATTTCTTATATCTTTTCCTGGTTGGAAGCAGAGAGGAAATGGGGCTTATTCATAGGGTAAAATGGTGTTAAATATTTAGCCATCTTAATAAAATTTAGTCAGGTTTTCATTTGTACTGACGGTATAGTTCTAAACTGTATTTATCAGTTGAAATGACTGGGTTTTTTTTGGGAAATGTGTTTTCTGTGTGAGCAGTACAATATAAGTAATTTATGAGAAGTCTGCTGGTTTATTTATTGCTTCTTATGAAATTGTTATTATACCTTACATTGTATTGTTTGAGTTTTCAAGCCTTTGAACTTAATTCTTGCTTTTATAGTTATTCATGCCAATAAGACTCAATTACTTGAAAGAATACTGAAAGTAAACATGAAACAGCAATGTTACAGTTCTACTGATTTATTTTTTTTTAAATTCAAATAGATAGCCGAGGGAACTTAGGAAGCTGTGGTTTGTCCATTCTAGCTCTCTTTACATTTCCGAGCAATGTCAAACTTTTTACATCAAGTTAGACTCCAGCTCTGAATTTTTTTAAGCTCATAGACATCAAGCTACACCATTATGAACATTTCCCTTTACATATAAACGACTACCTCTGAGTACACGACTTTCATAAACTTAAAGGTAAAACTTCACAGATGCTGGACTGTATAATTACTCAACTTTTACTTTTGTAAAAGATAGAATATTCTCCCACTATTTTTCAAGCATTTTTTCACGACATTTCAGTCCTAGAGTGCAACTCAATTAATTGCATTCTATCTAAAGAATAGAACAAATTTATTTTGGCTTTCTGTCTGGTCTTTTTTTCTTGCTGCCAAGGAAGGAAACACTTACATAAATAGTTAAAATACCTTGCTGGTTTTCTGCTAGTAAGACACAACATTGGGGATGCACATCAGGCAAAATATTATCTCCTCCCACACTGAAACTTTCTTTGAGGTCCTGGCGTAAAGCCCCAAAAGCCAATGGGAAAAGCCCAACCAATATAAATTATCTCTGGATTAGGCTCTTTTCAGAATCCTAATTACTGTTCCACATCAGTTCTGCCTCAACTGATGATTACAGCTTATTGAAAAAAGACCAGAAAACTCAAATTTGAAAGGTTTGAAATTCGATTTGAATCAAACATAATAATACAGATTTTTTCAGAGATTACAATTATTCAGTATCTCTTGGAATTCTGCACTGTAGATGGAGCGAGATGTTTTGTCCATTCTCTCCTAAGCATGCCTAGAATTTACAATATTTATTACTGAAGATTTACCAGCTCATTGCAGGACTGAATTCACTGCAACTTTCGTGCTTTTTACACCTGCAGCAAATTGGCAGAAACTCCCAGAATTTTTCTCCAGATATACTTACTTATCAGTGACTTGCCTCAACATGTCAAAAGCTCAGAAACCCTGAAAGTACTGAATAAATAAACAAATACCTTTTTAAAAAAATAAAAAGGAATGCCATCTTCGTCTTAAAATGAAGTCCTTTCCTGCAGTCTAACTAAAGTCTACCTAAGCTCACAAAATAGGCATCAGATGCACCTGAGTGCTATGGCTCATTTTGATCATCTCTCAGAGCACGGTTTGTAAAATAGCCTCTAAGACATTGGAGAGCTGAAATCAAGTCCTATTTCTGCTTGAGAGAATTTTAACTTAAGTTGCTTCTTAGTAATCTGCCAGGACTATGCCCCTGACATAAATCACTTCCTGATTTTCTGTGGCGAACCAGTTCATTTAACACCATTAAATATTTAAATCCTTAAATAAACAAAGAAAATAGTTTGATTATTAGCCAGGTGGTTATGACATATCCTTAGCAGAAGGAACTATTGGATTTGTCATTATTCCAATAAATTTTAAGATAAATGGAAAAGTGTGGAATGACTTATTCACTGACACAGTTCAAGGCTACATATTTTAAGTGGCACCCAGCATAAGGTGCTTGTGATGTAGAAATACATGAAGATCAAGATGTCCTTGTTTTGTTTTGCTTTGTTTTGATTTCTGTAAGTTTAGTCAACAGTTTAAGTCAGCGAATTCTTGTGGGCCCCAATCATAAGCTTTCTTCATGTGTTCCATAAGGAGTCAGCAGTACTCAGCATCATTACTTCTATGAAAAAACACCTCAGATGACCACATGCTAGAATGTGATACTGGGTATTTCTAAGGTCACATATCTTGGCATGAAAGTTATGAAAGTTCACTTTTTTATACTTTCAGGTATATTTGATTATAGCACACTGAAAAGCTAACTATTGTCTCATACACTTACATAAACAGTTACAATACCTTGCTTTTTTTTTTCGCTAGTAAGATGAAACATTGGGGATGCACATCAGGCGAAATATTATCTCCTCCCATTATCAGATGTTATATTTGCATTATTGCCTCTTGTGCAATAGTCACATAAAGGATGGCTGCTGTTCCTTTACATCAGATAATATATATTAAACACAAAAAAAATTCTGAATAAAGCCACAGTTGTATCTTAAAAAAACCCCAATGGAATCAGTGGAAACACAGCTAGTATGATCTCAACTACATTGTTCTATTGTTGCTTTTAATAAAAATATTAAAAGAAGCATTATTTAGATTTAATGCAGACTTTTCAATCAAAATTATTTGTATCCCTTAGCACTTATACAATTTTCTTTGACAAAATCAGGGGTTTTTTTCAATAATTTATTAATCTTTAAATACTACATTTCTCATAATCTTCAATTAGGAAATCTCAGTCTTGGAACACAAATTATCTCACAGTTCACAACTGTGTTAGGCTACCTTTCCCAGAAGTTAACTGCTGGAGAATCTTGGGGTCCCTGGAAGACTATATTTTTTCATCAGATGTTACATGATGGAAGTCATTATGACTAAAGCAGAAGATATAACATAATCTTGTCAGAGGCAAAAGGGGTAACAAGTCCTGACCTGTAGTGTTAAAAACAATTTACTGATTCCATAGACTAAAATGAAGTCTTCTGGATAAATTCAACAAAGTAAAATGAAATAGAATAAAATTAAAATTTTAATATTATATATATCCAGTCAATATGATATAACTAAAAATCACCTTAGCATTATTGAAGATACACTGCACTGAATGTCTGTCCTATGAAAAATGCCCTATTATGGCATGAAGATTAATGTTAAAATGCTGAATTCCCTTTGTATAGAGGGATTTGCAAATATTGATCTGTTCTAATTTTTAACACTGTTTTCATCAACAAAAATATTGTGAAAAGATACATTAAAATTATATCAGTTGAACTGGACTGATATTTAATATTGACATTCAGTATAGTCTAGATGTGAGGGGGGAACTTAAACTTTCTCAAGGTTTTATGTAGCATGATACAGAAGGATGTATAAGTCCCTTCATAATAATGTATAAAACTGAAGACTTTATGGAGTGGATTGAGGAATAGTTTCAAATCCTGCTGCCCTTGGTCTGCCATCTCTATGAACTTTGGTTGCTGTATAGGTAGCTGGGTGCTTCAGACATAGTGAAAAATATGCTTAACAAATATATATCCAACTCACAGCCTGCCTGCAGGTTCAGTGTGACTATAGCCGTCAATCATTGTGCTTGCAGAATACTTCGTATGAGAGAAGATGGTCTTGTGTTCCACACCAAAGCCTTCCAACAAGACCCTGGGAAAGCATCTTATTCTTTTCTAGTTCACAGTGCTGAAATACATAGAGATAATAGTACCATTTGCCTTCAGTTTTGTCTCTTAAGATTTTAAACTCTGACAGTAAGAAAATAAGAATGGATAAGTTGGGAGTATGAAGTCCATTTCTACCTTATAGATGTCCCCGTAGGACAATTGCACATGACAGAAACTCTTGGAAAGATGTTTACATTAAGCGTTATTTTTATTAAGGAAAATAAGTGATCAGAGAATGAATAATGAATACTTAGTTTCCTAACTTCAAGTGGTTATGATTTTCTGCTAGAAGGCCATATACAATGTAAATAAGCAAAATATATTATATCTCTAATGTATTTTAAAATAGCAATTTTTGAAGTGCTAAAACCTTTTATGAACAGATCAGAAGGGAGAAAAAAAATAATAATAAAATAATGAATACCTGTGAAAAATGCTGTTGAGGTTTTGTTTAGTAATGGGGGGCCTAAGGTGGTAGCTTCTGAAGGAAGCTGCTGGAAGTTGCTCCCCTTTTGTTCAATGGACTCGGCTGGGCCTAGGGCGGACCTGCTGCTGGCCAAGGCCAAGCCAATTGGTAGCAGAATGTTCCGTGATAACACCTCTGTGATAACGTATTTAAGAAGGGGAAAACAGAAAAAAAAGGAGAAGAGAAGATGTGAAGAAGCTGAGTGGGGGCAGAGGCCCAGAGGGGGAGGCGCAGGCCTCGTGGGCCTTGCAGGCCTCACCCTCTGGCCTCTCGCCGGGGGACTGACTGGGCCCAACTCAGCCCGGCCTGGCTGCAAGAGGTGGAGAGGAGATGAGATGGATGATGTGAAGAGATTCTGAGAGGCGTCTGCCAGCCTGTTTGAAGAACTTTTCTTACGAGAGAAACAGCTGCAGATGCCAAGGTCAGTGAAGAAGAAGGGGGAGGAGTAATGCGGCTCCTGGCCAAGATTCCCCTGCAGCCTGTGGTGATGACCATGGTGGAGCGGGTTGTCCCCCTGCAGCCCATGGAGGTCCACAGAGGAGCAGAGATCCACTTGGAGCCCGTGAAGGACCCCACACCGGGGGACGTGGATTCCTGAAGGAGGCTGTGGCCCGTGGAGGGCCCGCTGGGGCAGCCGTTCTGGAGAGACTACACTCCGTGGAAGAGATGACCCACGCCAGAGCAGTTTCACAAAGGACTGTGGCATATGGGTGGGACCCCACACTGGAGCAGGGGAGGAATGTGAGGAGTTCTTCCCCCGACTGTGAAGCAGCGGCGTAAAACAACGCGTGATGAACTGACTGCAGCCCCCATTCCCTCTTCTCCCCTGTGCCGCTCGGGAGGGGAAGGTAGTAGAGATAATATTAAGCTCGGGAAGAGGGAGGGGTGGGGAGGAGGTTTATCTTGTTTCTCTGTCTCATTATCCTGCTAGTTTTAGTAATAAATTAATAGTTTTCCCCAAGTCGAGTCTGTTTATGCCCGTGATGGTAACTTTAATGATTTCTCCCCGTCCTTATCTCAAACCTTGAGATGTTTTTCCTTATATCATCTCCCCCTATTCTCTTGGAGGGTGGGGGGAGTGAGAGACAGACTGCGTAGTCTGGTCCCAATCGGGGCTGAACTACGACAAATGCTTAAAAGATACGTGCAACCAAATCCTGGCTGATATTCAGGATGAGGGCCACACTCCATTCAGAGGGATCTTAAGATGGTCATCATCCAAATTTGCCTACCATTAACACTATTAGGTTAAAAGGACTGCCTCAGACGCAGGGGCTCTGAGAACCTGCAAACTCTCTGGTGCCCGTGTGGGCAAGTCACCATGGGGCATGTTATGAATATAGACTCTCTCTCTGATGCTCTTTTTGGCAACTGTATGCAAGAGGAACTAAATCAACAATTTGTTTAAAAAGCTAGTGATGAGAAATCATTTGGGCTCTAGTCTGCCTCTTTTTCTGACTCAAAGTATCCAGGGATGTAATGGATCTGGTTCCCAAAATCTGCATCTTTTTCAAAAATTGCACCTCTGTCGGGTACACAGAGCATTTGTAGACAAAGCTCGAGTAACGGGAGTATCCAGCTCCAAGAGAGTGCAACCAAAACACTATTTCATTAAAATTACAAGCCTCAATACAGCTTAAGAGTGCTTAATGGATACTTGGGAATCACGAATAGTCTCAGTCAGTATTCAGTTACAATGACAGCATGCAGAAGTCCTCTACTTACAAAGCACCCTGGTTTGTGACAGTTTATAATTTTCCTGTCTGTAAATACACTGAATTTCCTATTTATGCAATATAACCATTAGTTTCACTGTATGTGAATGAGTCGTACTGCTCTTTTTTTTTTTACTGTCTTGAGTATGTGTAATTGGTGCTGCCCCTGTGAACTTGCTTGATTCTTTGAGAAAATTAGATGGCTTGAGAGGACAAGATAGGTCAGTGTCACAGATAATACCAGCATGACAAGGCCAGACCCAGAGCTGGAATATCACTGTAGCCAAGGTAGGTGATTAGGAGAGACCAAAGACATGAACATAGCAGAAATTCTGAATTAAACAGAAATAGACAGGCAAACTCTTTTGGCAGAGGAAATTTTATTAAGTTGTGGGTAACTTGACTTTGCAGACACATCTGTTTAAAGGTAAAATTGCTTCTGCTATTCTGTATCCTAAAGTAAATTGCCTCCCAACTTGCCCTGGGCCAACTTCCTCTTCATTTGAATCGTTAGAGTGTTTATTGGATATGTTTATGGAGCACAAATATAGGGACTTGTTTGATGCCAGGAAAGAAAATACCAGAACTAGACTGAGTTCTTGAATTACAAGTAGAATCTGATTAATGTACATTAGAGTGCAACCTGACCTATGCAGTTTGTAACTGCAGCATTAATAATTTCAGTAAATGCACTCTCTGATGCGGTTGGTTTGTGTAATTTGTATAACTCTGGGCTAAGAGGAGGTTGGCTGTTCCTATTTGTATCCTATGAGTTGAGTGTAGAAGTGATCAAAGACAATGATCAAAGTGATGATTTTCAAAGTGATGAAAATGAGGTGATCAGTATTCAGACTGAATTCTTCTCCCTTCCCCATCAGCCTCTACTTATACACACATATATTGCCTATATAAAGCTTTAAAATACCCTTTTAGTGTCTGTGACAGCCTAGAATCAAAAGCAAAGATTATTGATAAGCCATAATGTATGGGAACAAATTCACTAGGAAAAAGGAGAGATTATGGGTTTTGGTGCTGACCCCATCATTGAGATTGACCAATAGAAGAACGTGCTCCGATGGTACATGAGACATTTTGTGACTGTGTAGCTTGCCCATTTAATCCTGGGTGTATTTGTTTCTTTTTATTACACAAACTGAATGTCTAAATACACTCCCTGAAATTCAGTTTTCCTTTTTGAAAGGTAGCTATATAAATAAGGCTTGATTACTTCCATGCTATTTCCCCTGCAAATCTTCAACCATAATGGATACTTTTCTGGTATTTGACATGTCAGGTGGAAAATGAGAGTGGAAAAGATAGGGTCAATTGCTCCTTATGTACTCCAGGGTTTTACTGCTTGAGAAATTTCCAGGGAGAATCTGATTGAAGATTCTTTCAGAGTACAATGAACCTGGGCTTCCCTATCAAGACTCTTTGCTTGCAAAAACTGTTCACTAATTAGCCAAAATGACAAATCAAAAACCATATTGCTAAGAGATTCTTTCCAACTTTCATCTCTTCCCCTCTCCAACAAAAACTTTCTTAGTAGTTTTATAACTTCTTAAAACTTCAAATGTTGGCTACAAGTTGGAGGAATTAATGGATGACCTGGATCTAGCTCCTGAATTTCAGCCTTTTGTTTTTACTTATGTATTATGCTTTCAGCAACCAGGTTTTCTGAACTGCTTTCCATACATGTAAGTTTATGCTTGATCATATTCCCAATAAAGTAATTCTCAAGGTTCCTCAGCTGTTTCACTGAAGAAAAATCCATCATATGTCAAAGATCTGAATGGAAGCAGCATGGTAAGGTGTTTTACCACTGTCAGTGGTATTGGTGGTCTTCAGTTGAGTGGTGTGCACTTAACACTTGTCACAACTGGGTGCTCAGGGAAAAACTCCTTCAGGAAATGTGAAGGGCCAGAGATGGCTTTAGTTCAGCACCATGAAAAAAGATAAAAATGCTGCTTTAGACAGCATAAAGCCTAGCTGATTTGAACTCAGACTGTCTCTTGCTCCAGTTCCCGTTGAACCATAAATGCCTGCCCAGGGCAGAGAAGTAAGGGAATATGAGGTGGCTGCATTTCAGAGTCATTCTACCTTTAAAAAGAAAGAATAGCCACTGATTCAGACACTGATTATGCATGGCAGTTTTGTACTAAAGAAAAAAAAAAAAAAACCCTACAGATTAGATATAGCTATATATATTTTTCATCTCTAATAGCCAGGAAACTAGGTTGTCCTAAATCATCTGTCTTCCACTTCCTTCCATTCGTACCCAGAGCCTGGAAAAAGAAGCAAACAAACAAACAAATAGTCATGGGAATGTCAGCCTCGTCATAATTAATGAAATATCACTTTAAATGTCAGCTAGCCAAATATATCGTGAACATTTCTAATCTATCTAAATACTGCCTCATAAATTGTAGCCCTAGGTATGACACTGCCTTGCATTTGGGACAGCTAATATGCCATTGTCTATTGCAGCAGGCTCATTAACAGAAGAGAGACATTCTGGAGTCTATTTTCTTCTAGTGTGTGCAAGAAATAACCCTAAAGGCAAGTGTCCTTTTCAAGGATTTCTTTCCAAAAAGGTAATAGTTTTGTAAGCTTCTTTTTCCAATTTAAAACAATGAACACATTGGTTATAGTCACTTGTTCTCTGCTCTCTTTCATTGAGTGAATAACTGCTTTTCACCTACAAAACCCAGATATATGGAAACAAAATGATGTCATCAAGCTGTAAGTAGTTCTTCATGTTTGTAGCTAGAATAGTTGTAAGTCTACTACTCCCAGCATTATGCACATACTTATCTTTAGTCGTATGTGCGGTTCAATTGAAATCTCTATTTTCTGCACCTCTCAGTGTGTAATTGGAACTGCTCAGGCAGGATGTAATATTTTTTCCAGGTGATTTCCTGCTTGGAGAAATAAGAGGTTGTAAGAGGTAGCCATACTCCTGGTCTGCCTACCTTCTATGCCAGTTTTCCAAGCCATCTCGTGAAAAGTAGAAGGCAGAGAAGTAAAACAGCATAGGACATGAATTTGACCAGGAAATGAGATTTTGCTTTCTTTTCATTGCTGCACTAGCTTTGCTAAATTGTGTCCCATGTTCTAAATACCAACAGGGACCAATGGGTAAACCAGAGTTTTAATTTTCATGTCTAGCAATAGTATATATTTTGCATTTGAGATCTTTAAAAGGGCAAAATTCTGTCTCCACTGAAATATGAAATGAACATTATTTGTTTTGGTGCTATATCTATGAAAAATTTTCATTTATCCAGTTCCTGAAGGCCTGTTTAAAGAGGATGAGGACATCAGAGAGTCCTTTGCACTTACTAATTAATTAAATCCTGTTTGGAGTAGAATAATTATTCAGTGATGACCTTCTGTTTCTATAACAGTCTACACATAAAGCTTGGATAAAACTAGGGACTGGGGATCGCAATTTCATATTATTGAACGGAGTACTGATTGAAATATGATTGCTAATAGGGGGAATCTTTCCTCTGAGTCAGGCTAGGTTAACGGCACAAGGCAAGCCACTGCAATAGATTTAAACACAATTTTTTTAGTAGATTTTGTATTTTTTCTTGAGGGAATTTCCTTCAAAAAAAAAAAAAAGAGCAAACTAATACAGAAGTTTTATGCTAAAAATAATATTTCATTTCCTTTGACTGTTCCTCCCTAAACAGAAAGCATTCCACTGTATTAAAAAATTGCTGTTGTTCTTTTTTTTGTTGCACTATACTCAAAGAATCTGTACTTAAAATATCTAAAAAATGAAACTATAAGTTAAGATCATTTGAAAAAGGAAGACTATTAATGGAAAAGAGCAATCATCTGTTGCATTACTTCTCTTTAAAGGAAAAAAAAGCATTCAACTTATACCCCTTAGGCAGGAAATGTAATAATGTTAAAACTTATGTAAAGACTGTCAAACAATACAAATTTTAGAAAACTGAAATGATATACAGAATAGGTCAAATTAATCCCAGATGGAACACTATTGACTTGAATGGGCTTGCAGAATCTATTACAATTGTATGCTATACAACAATTCAGATGGAATTGTTTGCACATCAATTGTTTCTAAGAGCATCTGTACTTGAAACTTCAAGAATGCTGAGGATCACAATTTCATTATTCCGAGCTCCATTGCTTTCTGTTATGTTTGATGAGAAATTAACTTGAGTTACATTTCAATATTGTTATGGATTAATTTCATTGTTAAAGTGTATCTCCACCAGAGATAGCAACAAAACCTATGATGAGAGAGTCCAGCTGCATTTTCTTAGAAACACAGAAGTATTTTTTATAGCAGTTAGTAAAAAGCCAGGCTGAAATATATACATTAACTCACTGAAAGAGGTATGTAATTTCTTTTTTCCCTCAAGGAAAGGATCAGTGTTCTTATTTACTGTAAGTTTGAACTAGACTTTAGCCTAAAGTCCAAATACCTAAATCTATTTAGGTTTAATTGTTCTCATGGGAGTTAGGATCTTAGACAGCTTTAAAAATTTTCACATAAGAACCAAGGAATCAGTGTGAAGCTGAGAGATTTCAGTTCCCTTTGAAGTCGGTAGAAATCTATCAGTCCTCAGACAACGGTCTGTACTTTGAAGGTTTGAACTGTAAGACAACTTCTTTATTTTTAAACAAACTGAATAATAGGTATTATTGCAAAAAAAAAATCAATTTAGGCACGAGTCTATGCAAAGGGTTCTTGAATCTTCCATCATGCCGGAATAGGGAAACAAAAGACATTTAGAGCAAGATATTTTATTTCTCTCTAACTACTGTTTCACACATCCTTATTTTCGTAATGTGTCAATTGCTTTTTGTAACAGGAGGGAAACTAAGTGAAGCCATAAATTAAGAGAATTTCTACAAAGTTACCAGTATCACACTGCTTAATGTTTCAGTAGCAAACATTTTGGCACTCTTGTCACAAAATGAGATCTTCTGCCTTAAATACAGTGGTCAGGTTCCTAAAAAGAACAGAGAAAAAATAAACAAAATCCTCTATATCAAAGAAAAACATTCACAGATTCAAAAAAAAAAAAATTACGTCAATAGAAGATGCTTAGGAAGTGCATCTATTCTAGACTACAATACAGTTCAGCCACGTAGTTTTTGGCCTATTTCTGGAGACTTAAGGCAGGCCAGTGCTCTCTTTCACAAAGCCCATGATTCACAATACACAGATTGAGTGAGTTCGTCACTAGTATGTTCACCAGGCTGAGGAAGAAGTGAGCATCATTACAGGTTGTTGGCTGGAGTGTTCATTTAGGAAACCTGATATCCTGTCTCAGGACATATATTGTATGTATCTACATTTTCCAGACCCTTCTCATTTCTCTGTTCCAGAAAGATTTTTTTTTTCATCTTCCCCAGTGCTGTTGTAGTCTTCAGTCTGGAAAGACAGAGAGAACATGTCTTCTTCCCACCCAAAACATCTCCTGCTAACTGGAATTGGTATTTCTGGCTTAAGGAATGGATGTCTTCTTCTGCTAATTAGGAACAAAACCACTACTGTAAAAACCACTGCCAAAGGTATTATAGGCCACTGAAAGCTTAATTTTTAAAGTTTCTGGGGCTTCAGGCTAAATAATGCATGAAAGCCAAGGCTTGGGTTTTTGTTCAGTACCAGAAAAGTAAGTGCTCACACCTACTGAAGGTAATATAACACACCTAAGCAGAAATTATTCGGGTGTGTTTTGGGTGTCTGTTATTTGGGTGTCTAGCACCTTTGCAGCCTTTAAGATATCAGATATGGATTGTTTAAAAACAAGGAGTTTCAAGGATCTCAGTGATACTTAAATCTTGGTTTAGGAATCTGCACTGGAACATATGCATATAAATTACTTTGTGAATTTAGCCCAGAATCATGAAGGAAGTCTACAGATAATAGGAGAGTGAACACAGTTCAGTGATTTCAGTATCAGAGCCCTCAGTTTAGAGACAATTATTCATTGTTTTTGACAGTAACGCCAGTTACATATATTAGTTCCCTTCTAGTAGTAGTTAAATCAGTTTAGCAATAGATACCTGTAATCAATATATTTTTGTATCTCACTTACTCCTCCTCTATATATATCCTCCATTTAAGTTTAATATAAGATTGCCAGTTAACCCAACAACTAAGCAATTTGATAAAATGAAAAAAGTTTCAACATCTTCTGGCCAGAAATACTGAAGAAGTTCCCACACAAACACTGCAGAAACCTTAGCTGACACTTCAGATAAAAATGTCGACACACAGGATATGCAGAATGGATCATATAGTAGCTTTATATTATTTAACTGATTCATGTGTTGACTTAAACAGGGCTACTGCTTCATCCTGAAAACATTACGTTTGAAAAGTAGGAGGCTGTATCTGTTATCATCAGATCACTCTTGGGTATAGAAATAAAAATTATGCTAAGCTCTGCAAGGAGCACTGAAGTTCAGAACTGAACATGCATGCAAAGAAAGAACAAGAAAAATATGATTAGTTTTAGTTAAACAATTAACAGCAATAAACATGAATACGTATTTGAAAATCATTGGCCTGCTAAATGATCTTTAAAATGAATTAGAAACAGTCTTAAGGGGAAATGCAAATGGAGGCTGCATATTATCAGTATATGGCAAACAACATTAATAGATTCTGTTGCTGGAAATTTTTTGAGTGAAGGTGGGGTGGATACTACTCTGTCTCATCTCATGAAATCAACTGTCATTAATCTCCTCACTGAACCTTAATTACAACAATTAAGGGGTATGGGAATATTTTGCACCTCAAGATATTTCTGGGCCACTCTTTTGTGATTACTCTTTGCTTACATTAACAATAGAAATTCCTTGGCTCTACTCTAATAATACATGCAAGACAGTGGAATTGGATTGAACTCCCAGTTAGAGACACCCATTAAAAGTGCTGTCTATAATTTTTGAAGACAATACAACAGAATATAAACACTTCATTACTTCTTCCCACCTCCCCAGTATGCTGTCAGTCAAACTCATAGCATTTAGTAACAAAATCAAAAGATGGTTTTTCAGCCTAAAATTTCATTATTCTTTTATTAATTAGCAGTTCAGGCTTATAACTGAAGAGTGACAATACACCAAAACAGAATAAGATTATACTTAATCCCTTTAAGCTGATTCTATACAGGATTATTGAACAGGATCACATATTCGCAATCCAGAAAAAAAAGTAATTTTGTCTTGCACTCAGGATTAAAGGGGTCATGCCTCGGACACAGCATCATTAGCACACTTTTCTGTCTTTCAAGGACATGGGCTTTCTGATTAAAGCTAAGATTTTGCTATAGATATTTAACTACTGGCTAGACTCAAAAAAAGGAAGACTTATTCACATTGTCTCTAAATAGCTGAAATCATAACTACTCACAAGCAAGATGGTAGGGAAAAAGAAGCCAATAGTCCTGTATTCTATTCCTACTCCTGTGCAAAGCATTTGACACTGTCTCGCACAGCATCCTTGTCTTTAAACTGCAGAGACATGAATTTGATGAACAGACCACTCAGTGGATAAGGAATTGGCTGGATGGCTGCACTCAAAGAGTTGTGGTTATGGACTCGATGTCCAGGTGAAGACCGGTGATGAGCGGTGTTCCTGAGGGGTTGGGGCTGGCCCTGTTTAACATCTTTGTCGACAACATCGACAGTGGGATACAGTGCACTCTCAGCAAGTTCGCTGACAACACCAAGTTGTGTGATGCGGTCGACATGCAGGAGGGAAGAGATGAAATCCAGAGGGACCTTGTCAGGCTGGAGAGGCGGGCCTGTGGAAACCTTGTGAAGTTCAGCCAGGCCATATGCAAGGTCCTGGGTCAGGGCAATCCCAAGCATAACTACAGGCTGGGCGGAGAATGGATTGTGAGTAGCCCTGAGGAGAAGGACTTGGGAGTGCCGATGGATGAGAAGGTCAACATGAGCTGGCAATGTGCGCTTGCAGCCTAGAAAAAAACTGCATCCTGGGCTGCATCAAAAGAAGTATTGCCAGCAGGTGGAGGGAGGTGACTCTCCCTCTCTACTCTGCTCTCGTGAGACCCCACCTGGCATACTGCACCCAGCTCTTCAGCATCCAACATAAGAAGGATGCGGACCAGTTGAACTGAGTTCAGAGAGGAGGGCCATGAAGATGATCAGAGGGCTAGAGCCTCTCCTGTGAGGACAGGTTGAGAGAGTTGGGGCTGTTCAGCCTGGAGAAGAGAAGGCTCTAGGGAGACCTTATAGCAGCCTTCCAGTACCTCAAGGGGGCCTATAAGAAAGATGGGGAGAAACATTTTAGCAGAGCCTCTTGTGACAGGACAAGAGATAATGGTTTTAAAATAGAGGGAAGTATATTCAGATTGGATATAAGGAAAAAACTTTTCACAATGAGGGTGGTGGAACACTGGAACACGTTGCCCAGAGAGGTCATGGATGCCCCATCCCTGGAAGCATTCAAGGACAGGTTGGATGGGGCTCTGAGCAACCTGATCTAGTTTAAGATGTCTCTGTTCCTTGCAGGGGGGTTGGACTAGATGACCTTTGAAGGTCCCTTCCAACTCAAACTATTCTATGATTTCACATGTAGGTGAGGATGCTTTTTTGCATGTTAGTCACTAGGTTGCCCTGCTGCCAGGTGGACTGTGTCACGCAATGTGATGCAAAGATGCTTTTTCATATTATTCAATATAGATCTTTGGTGAAGGTGCAGAGAACACATACAGAGCCAAGGGACTGAGTGCTTCCTTGCTTAAATGTCTTCTGGGATTCTGAGGTTGTCCTGTTTACAGACTTGAACTGTGAGTGGAGTTTATTGGATTGGTAAGGGAAAAGATATGGATAATTAATATTTCACATCAAAACATAAGAATTATGGTAATGAATTATTATTACCAGAAATGTGTTAATATAAACTATTTGTCATTCGTGTGTTTAGATACATTGCTCCATTGTTTTCCCATCTCACTGGTATTATTTTTCAATTTACCTTATTAGTATTCCTTATTATATACTCCGTATGGGTTTAGGAGTAGTGAATTTCTACTCTGTAATATCCCAGGCAAGGAATTTTGGATGAAGCCTGAACTAATGATAATTGACTAGGTGGTTTTGACTGCAAAAAGATCCACATCTTTACCTTAACTTTTCAATAGATGTCTACATAAAGAAATCACATAATGATCAGCACTAGCTAATAAAGAAAGAAAGGAATACTCTACTGCCCTTCCCACACCATATTTTCCCATTTGTTCTCATTGCCTGTTGCATTCTATTAAAGCTACTGCAAGATAATCATGTTAATAATCTCCTTCATGTTTAAACTTTCAGAATCCATGTCATCTTCAAAATAATAACAACAAACACTTCCTAAAAAGTCATCAGATGAAAAGCTTGTGACATGTAGGCAGAAAATAGAAATATGCTGCAGTGTAATCACAACCAGCATATTCAATTCTTTCTCCTACACATACTGTTTTTCTCTTGTAGTCCCCTCTCCCACAATTCATACATAAGATAGAGCCCTTTCTCCAGACTGACCCTTAAGCTTCACTAAGTATAGTGGGTGGAAGCAGAAATGAAATTAATCTGAAGAAATGTATACATTTGTAACAGACCTTTGCATCTGATCTAATTATCTGCATCCATCTTAGAGTAAATTGAAAGGAACAGACGTTTCCGGGGCAGTTCCGCTTATCCCAAAACAGAAGTCTAACATACATCAAATGAATCATCGCTAGTAGGTTTCTATTCCTCCATTGCTTGTAATGGGACTCAACTTTGACACTGTTTCCCACAGCATTCTCCTGGAGAAACTGGCTGCTCACAGCTTGGATAGGTGTCCTTCACTGGGTAAAAACCTGGCTGGATGGCTGGGTCCAAAGAGTTGTGGTTAAATCCAGTTGTGGTTAAATCCAGTTGGCAGCCGGTCACAAGTGGTGATCTCCAGAGCTCAGTATTGGGACCAATTCTGTTTAATATCTTTGTGAATGATCTGGATGACCAGATCAAGTGCACCTTCAGTAAGTTTGCAGATGACAGCAAACTGGGCGGGAGTGTCGATCTGCTCAAGGGTAGAAAGGCTTTGCAGAAGGATCTGGACAGGCTGGACCAATAGGCTGAGGTGAACTGTATGAGGTCCTGCACTTTGATCACAACAACCAAGCTACAGGCTTGGGGAAGATTGGCTGGAAAGCTGCCTGGCAGAAAAGGACCTGGGGATACTGGTTGACAGCCAGCTGAACATGAGCCAGCAGTGTGCTCAGGTGGCCAAGAAGGCCAACAGCATCCTGGCCTGTATCAGGAATAGTGTGGCCAGCAGGACTGGGGAAGTGATCATGCCCCTGTACTTGGCACTGGTGAGGTCACACCTCAAATACTGTGTTCAGTTTTGGGCCCCTCAGTACAAGAGAGACATTGAGGTGCTGGAGTGCATTCAAAGCAGAGTAATGAAGCTGGTGAAGGGTCTGGAGAACAAGTCTTATGAGGAGCAGCTGGGGGACCTTGGGCTGTTTAGTCCAGAGAAAAGGAGGCTGAGAGGAGACTTTATTGCTCTCTACAATGAAAGGAGGTTGTAGCGAGGTGGGTGTTGGTAACAAGTGACAGGACAAGAGGAAACAGCCCCAAGTTGCACAAGGGTAGATTTAGATTGGATTTTAGGAAAAATTTCTTCACCAAAACAGTGATAGACTGCCTGGGGAAGTGATTGAGTCACCCTCTCTGGAGGTATTTAAAAGACATGTAGATGTGGCTCTGGGGAGACCTTATAGAGGTCTTCCAGTACCTCAAGGGGGCCTACAAGAAAGATGGGGAGAGGCTGTTCAGTAGGGCCTGATGTGACAGGACTAGGGGTAATGGTTTTAAAATAGAGGGAGGTAGAATTAGATTAGATATTAGGAAAAAATTTTTTACAATGAGGTTTGTAGAGCACTGGAACAGGTTGCCCAGAGAGGTGGTGGATGCCCCATCCCTGGAAACGTTCAAGGCCAGGTTGGATGGGGCTCTGAACAACCTGATCTAGCTGGGGATGTCCCTGCTCCTTGGAGGGGGGTTGGACTAGATGACCTTTGAAGGTCCCTTCCAACCCTAACCATACCATGATTCTATGATTCTATGTGGTGCTTAGGGACATGGTTTAGTGGTGGACTTTGAAGTGTTAGGCTTATGGTTGGCCTCAATGATCTTAAAGGTCTTTTCCAACCTAAATGATTCTGATTCTGTGATTCTTTGATAACAGGACTCACTACAGATGTTTATACAGTAAATGTTGGAGATTGCATAGCTGAATCCCTTTCTTAATATTTATAATGGCTTCTGTTGAAGTCAGTTGTAAAACACACACTACTGTCAGAAAAGGGGAAGGTAATTTTGCTGAGGGTTTTTGAATACTCTGTTGCTCTTAGATATTTCATTGATAAAATGGAAATGATTACAGTACAGCAGTTGAGAAGGAGTCTGCCTACTGACAGATTTCCTCCCTTTTTTGAGCCCTTCATGCAATGAGCAGTCTGCTTTGCAAAGCCTTCTTGGCAGAAACAAAGTAACTATTACCTGAGTTTTCTGAAAAAAAAGGAGGCTTAGGCAAACCATAAAGGATTCTGTAAGAGAGACATCTGACTATTTTGGTCCTGTAAATTTTGAAAGGGAGGTAGAGAGGAGTTCTGGACAGGCAAGCTTGCTTTGTAATGTAGATTAACTATGTAGGTATTGTCAAAACATCAAAAAACCACATCAGTGACAAAATCATCTATTGTCCATAGAATTACATATGCTATTTAGGATATATTTATTGTGGAAATTTTCTTCACATCCTTCATCAAAATATCTTTAAAGAAAACTTGATCCTTCACTTTAATGGCACTTTTACCACAGACTTCACTGGTAGCATTAGCAATTTCATGGTTAAGGAAAATTGAAGTACTGATTGCATGTGTATATATCTCAAAATGTTCCCAAAAGATACACAAACAAACAAACAAACAAAAAAGTCAGTCTAAAGTTAAAAGTTGCATTGCTTACTGGAAGCCTAGAAATCAACTAATGTCCAAAGCTAGCTCAGATCTGTCACGCTGTATCTACAAGCTAGGTTGTTATATTAACCACCTGAAAAAGGAACTACTTTTTCTTTGGTGTTAAGCAATCATTCTTGCCATTAAAGTAACCTGAAGCTGCTCTCAGCCAAAGTGAATAACATTGTGTGAAGAATCTTCATGGCATCTGCTGAATGCTGCTAATTGACGCTGCCTAGTATAGAAAAGACCCATGCGTGTCTGAATTTGCCATTTTTTTACAAGTTTTAATTTCCCTGAGAGAAGAGCTGTCTCATTCCAAATATTAAGAGTGACAGAAATGAGATGAGAGAAGCAAAAGTTATTATTAATGAAGGATGAATGATATAATCACATTTTTTTTCGATAAGAACAGAGCATTTGCTATGATGTAGACATTATAAGTAGATATACAGTGTAGTGCATTACTGATTGCATTAGTTTGTATTAATAGTTTCTTCTATAACCAGAAATCTCTTCTCTTTTAGAACATCTAGAAAGAAATGCAACTATGAAGGTAGATGCACCCTTAAAATTCCTTGGCTATATGAACTGGTTGCTTTATCTATATTTATGTAACAGGAAAATATGCTGCTAGTTGCATTACCAGTGTAGTAAAGCAGCTAATCTATACAGTTCTGTATGTGTATCTGTTGCTCAAAATACTGTTTCATCTTCATTATTGAGTCAATCAAAACATCTAGGACCAAATTTTAAACCAGCATGCTATTCTGAAGCTGTAAAACTATAACCAGCATATTGTTTTCATGACTATAACTTGTTCCAACGTATCAGACAGACTTCCAGCAATGTTTGCAATATTTAGTCTTCCCAAGATGCAAACTGCCAAAAAATCTTCTGGTTTTGTACCACAGTTTATTACTATGGTAACTCACTGGAATAATTTGGCAAAAATCTATCACTGCAGTGGTACTCCTTACTCAAAAAGACAAAACGAAACAAAAACAACCTCCACTTCCCAGTATGGTTTAATTTATATATGAAATAACCAGAAATGTCCACACTGGGAAGTAATTTAGTGAAATAGGAGTATACCAGTATATTGGAGCCTTTGCAGCTCAGCCCCTATGCGCTCCATGTGTTTTATTTCAGACGAGATATAATGTGATCTCCTGGGACCAATATCGCCACCATGCGTGTGGGTTGAGACTACTATGAGTGGATCAGTTGGTGTGTGTGTGAACCAAACCAACAAACAGGGAATGGGGGCTTCCGTGCTTTCTCTTCAAAAATAGAGTAATGCTCAGAACCAACAGGCTAGAGTAAATGCAGAGTATTGAGGACTCCTTTCTTTTATGAAAGAACACTCCTTATGTCAGGGAATAGTATTTTTACAATAAGCAATGCTACTCTACTAAATTCAGAGAAAAACATTTCCTTGTTCTCATATTTCAATAATTAGAAAATAAGAAAAAGGAATATTACAGTTGCAAAGTAAAAAGTGAAAAGGAAAAGTGAAAAGGAAAAGTGGGTTTTGCTACTTTGGGTCTTCCCATTTTAACAATGCTTTTTTTTTTTTTGTAGTTTTCATGCTACTAAATGAGCTAGAGCCATTCCTTAATAGTTCAATAAAGCATTAACATATAATGTTAATATCATATTATCTGTTGCTTTCACAGGAAATATATTCAAAGACATAAACTCAGATAATTTGAATAATGACAGAAAGAGAGAAAATGGATTTTGTTCCAGGATTCAGTGACAGGCAGATAGTCATCAGGTAGACATCTCCATTTGAGTTAGTGATCTTCATAGTGAGCATAGTAAAACAAGCATTTTTATGGTGAAATTCATTTTGTTATAATCTAGATGTCAAAAAAAACCCCACTCTCCAAAAAAAAAAAAAAAAAAAAAAAAAAAAAAAA
>JAAGAY010001598.1:0-61265 GCA_011801015.1 Ardeotis arabs
ATACATTTTTTAGAAGGGATGGGCAAGGAAGGAGAGGCGGTGGGGTAGCCCTGTATGTTAGGGAGTGTTTTGACTGTCTAGAGCTTGATGATGGTGATTATAGGGTTGAGTGTTTATGGGTAAGAATCAGGGGAAAGGCCAAGAAGGCAGATACCATGGTAGGAGTCTGTTATAGACCACCCAAAAAGGATGAAGGGCAGATGAAATATTCTATAAGCAGCTGGGAGAAGTCTCATGATTGCTAGCCTTTTTTTCTTGTGGAAATATAATACAGCAGAGAGGAAGCAGTCTAGGAAGTTCCTGGGGTGTGTGGAGGATAACTTCCTGGCACAGCTGGTGAGTGAGCCAACTAGGGAAGGCACTCTGCTGGACCTGTTGTTTGTGAACAGAGAAGGACTTGTGGGTCATGTGATGGTTGGAGGCCATCTTGGGCATAGTGACCATGAAATGATAGAGTTTTCAATTCTTGGAGAAGTAAAGAGAGGGGTCAGCAGAACTGTTCCCTTGGACTTCAGCCTGTTTAGTAGCCTGGTTGGCAGAGTCCCTTGGGAGGCAGTCCTGAAGGGCAAAGGAGTCCAGGAAGGCTGGACATTCTTCAAGAAGGAAATCTTAAAGGCACAGGAGCAGGCCATCCCCATGTGCTGAAAGACCAGCAGGGAAGACCACCAGCCTGGCTGAACAGAGAGCCTTGGCTGGAACTCAGGAAAAAACCAAGAGTTTACGACCTTTGGAAGAAGGGGCAGGAGGACTACAAGGATGTTGTGACGTTATGCAGGGAGAAAATTAGAAGGGGCAAAGCCCAACAAGAACTTGATCTGGCTATTGCTGTAAAAAAACAATAAAAAATGTTTCTATGAATACATTAGCAACAAAGGAGGGCTAAGGAGAATCTCCACCCTTTATTGGATGTGAGGGGAAATAGTGACAAAGGATGAGGAAAAGGCTGAGGTACTTAACGCCTTCTTTGCTCAGTCTGTAATAGTAAGATCAGTTGGTCTCTGGGTACCCAGCCCCCTGATCTGGAAGACAGGGACAGGGAGCAGAATGAAGCCCCCTAATCCAAGGTTAGCAACCTGCTGCACCACTTAGACACACACAAGTCTATGGAGCTGGATGGGATCCACCCAAGGGGACTAAGGGAGCTGGCAGAAGTGCAGACCAAGCCACTTTCAATAATTTATCAGCAGTCCTGGCTCACTGGGGAGGTTTCTGTTGACTGGAAGTTAGAAAATGTGATGTCTATCTACAAGAAGGGCTGGAAGGAGGATTCAAGGAACTACAGGCCTGTCAGTCTGACCTCGGTGACAAGGAAGGTTACGGAGCAGATCATCTTGAGTGCCATCACATGGCACTCACAGGACAACCAGGTGATCAGGCCCAGTCAGCATGGGTTTATGAAAGGCAGGTCCTGCTTGACTAAACTGATCGCCTTCTGTGACAAGGTGACCCGCTTAGCGGATGAGGCTGGGGATGTTGTCTGCCTGGATTTTAGTAAAGCCTTTGACACCTTTTCCCCCAGCATTCTCCTGGAGAATACTGTGTTCAGTTTTGGGCCCCTCACTACAAGAAAGACATTGAGGTGCTGGAGCATGTCCAAAGAAGAGCAACAAAGCTGGTGAAGGATCTAGAGAGCAAGTCCTATGAGGAGTGACTGCTGAGGGAACTGGAGTTGTTTAGTGTGGAGAAAAGGAGGCTGAGGGAAGACCTTATCACTCTCTACAACGACCTGAAAGGAGGTGGTAGCAAGGTGGGTGTTGGTCTCTTCTCACAAGTAACAAGTGATGGGACGAGAGGAAATGGCTTCAAGTTGCACTAGGGGAGGTTTAGATTGGATATTAGGAAAATTTTTTTTCACTGAGAGGGTTATCAAGCATTGGAACAGGCTTCCCGGAGAAGTGGTTGAGTCACCAATCCCTGGAAGTATTTAAAAGACGTGTAGATGTGGCGCTTAGGGACATGGTTTAGTGGTGGACTTGGTAGTGTTAGGTTTACAGTTGGACTCAATTATCTTAAAGGTCTTTTCCAACCTAAATGATTTGATTCTATGCTATTCTAAATTACTATTGCCTACTATTTTTTTCTAATCCTCTGTTCGGGATAGTTTTATAAGTGAAGTATAAATTTCAGTGTCAGACAATAGTTTTTACTTTGCCTCTGTTCAATTTTTTCCTAGATGTATCATGTACAAACTAGTAGCAATAGACCTTGTCAAGACGTGAAGTGTGAACAAGTGATTGAAGACATGAGGGTAAATGAAACATAGGCATTTACTGAAACCTATAATGGTTTATAGCATTAGACTAGCCAGTCAGTCATGCAATGGCATACATGTTATTAAAAATCCCATGCCCTAAATGTCCAAATATTTACATAGAAAGGTTTAATTGCTTCTGAAAGTGCAGCACAGATAAACATAGGTCAGCATTCATGAACCAAATACATACCCACTTAGCACCAAACTGGGCTTTCATATAATGAAATAGTTGTACTTTCCATGACTGTGGAAGTGCTGTACAAGGGACATACTGCATTTACAACCAGATGCAAAAGGAGGCGTTACCATAATTTTTAGATACATGAATATTTAAAAAATAATATACAACTGTTCACTTATCAAGACACCACAGCTGAAAAATCACTCGGAGCTTCACTGAGAAAATTTAAAAGTTTCACTTTGTTTATGACAGAGAACAGATCATGTCACCAAAAATAAAGAGTAAATTCTCATTAGCAGGAAAAGAGTAACGAACAAATAACAAACAAATAGAACCAACTGTGAAGAAACTGGAGAAGAGTCTCTGTGTCCTTGCTCTGCTCTCATGCTCCCCATTGTGCTTCTGGCCAGCGGACTGCAGGCAGGTTGCATTCTGGGCCAACAGACCTTTGGTTTGACTGAGTGTGGGCTTCCTATCTCCTTCCCTTTCAGAAACTTTGACTGATGTGCTAGGGTCCAAGCTGGTAGAAAACAGGCACAGAGTGACTGTCCTCAAGAAAGGGACAGAAACAGTGAGGGCACTACAGCCCAGACAGGTAATCTCCCGTTCTTGAAAACTTACCAGAAGAAACACTCAGAGAAAATGGGAATTGGAGGAAGAAGCAGCCCACATGTTTTGTTATGGACAAATTACGATGAATTATTCCTCCTTTTATGACAGAATAACAAGTCTAAATGATAGAGGAGACGCAGTAGCTGTCACGTCATTTTGCTTTGGAAGGGAAAAAGGATAGGTGGAGACTAGTGCTATATGAGCACAGCTTCCTATTTCATGTGAGCAGGTCTTCAGCAACCACCGGGGTGGGGAGAGGGAAAGGGAAATACCCAAATAGAAATCACAATGTGAGTGATCACAGGAAGCCAGCTCTTCTCCTTCTCCTTCTCAGGTGAGGAAATAGATATTTTTAAATTATGAGGTGAAATACATTAATATTTCTAGTACTTTTAAACCCTCAAGTTACACTACCTGTCCCTCAGCCTGGAGAAGGTCACAAGTTTCATATATTCACTCTGCTTCTGAGAAAAGTACAAATTAGCAAAACCCATCTTTTTAAGCTAAACCTCCCATTTCAGGCAAAGTAAAGCATACAAGATTTTATTAAAAGTTGCTGAATATAGCTATTGCTAATTGGAGTGACTGGCAATAAAAAAGGCCTCCAAGACCTTGTGGTTTTAGGTATTATGAACTTGCACCATCACAAAAATTTCAAATCACTTTTTCATACATTCAGTGCAAAGACTTAGTCCTTCCTCCTTGACAAAGATTAAATGGATCTCTCGCTCCTCTGGGGTGCCAGAAGACAACTGTGTTTATCAGATTCTTAAGTCTAAGCTTCTATTGATATGAGTTCAAGAATAGATTAAAATTGATTTCATACAGTCACCCAGGAATGAAACAAGTAAAGCATGCAATTTTATGTACCATCTGCATGTAATGCAAATCTGGAAAATCACAGAGTCTCCTCTGGTATAAATACACGGAACGGTTTGCAAGAAAGTGTAATATCAGTAGGAACTCAATTCTTTCCCTCTCCTAAGCTACACAACATTCATTTTAAAGACAGGAAATCAGTGACATTGGGACCTGCACAAAAATAGATGTTTTTTCTGGTAAATTCAGTTGGAGTCAGTTCAGAAGGAATCCTCTGCTAAAGAAAAGCAAATGTCAAGATGCTGCCGGTAATTTAGATACCCAAAAAGTGACAAGAAATGTCATAGTTTTTCATATTTAAGATTTTTGAGAGATTTTATTAGCCTTTCTCAGGCGATATCAAGTCCACTGTTCTTCTGGAGTATGCCTACACTGACTACTTGTCCATGTCTTGCAAGTTCACCACTTAGTATCTTCATTCCATAGGATTTATGAACTAGCATTACTACGTGTAGTTGCACTCTCACAAACTGAAAGCTTTTTGAGGCAATGTATTTTCCTGAGTTTAAGCTTGATTTGTTTATTAAATATGTACATAAAGCCTATTCGCCATATTATCAGTACTTGCATTCTTAATTGCAATGTCCTCTACACTCTCTTTAACTCCCTTTCATAGGAGTGAAGTCTCAACTTTGTCCCAGTGAAAAAACATTTTTACCTATATTGATTAAAATTCCGTATATATGATTTTTATTTATATTTCAGATATTTCTGGATGCTACTGTTGGTTATATTTGACAAAGTACTGTACAAGTAGCTTCTGGAGACACAAAAAAATAGGTAGTTAGCAATAATGGGTGCTTTAAGTCTCATCTCTTCAATAAAATTTTACAAAAAGCTTCTTTTTTATGTCCCACATTTTCAGCTCTGCAGAGAATACAATAATCTGTTGAGCACCTTTCATCTTTTATTTTAATGCACAGAAACTTTGATCCAATCATACTGACAAAAGTTTTGGGCTTATTGTCTATTTCCCACATTTGGACATCATTGCAGTGGCAATTTAGAGGGCTACTGCTGCTCTGTGCTACGACACAGCCTTTGGCCTTTCTCTATTTTGAGCAATCTCGAGCAGATGGCAAATCCCCTTGAACAGTAAGAAGAACTGCAAGTCATAGATCAAGGGTAGCTAGATATGCTGATATTAGGAAACACTGAAATGGCTAGAAGTAACTTCATACGGCTTGTACCTCTGGAAAGGAAGGACCTTCTCGTTTTGGATGGGCCTGGCCCAGCCTTGGGTCTGAGCAGCTGCAAAGTCACCCTCCGCAGTCTCTGCTTCTGCGGGCCGCTGTTTACATCTGCAAGCCAACCCCATTTTGGACCTTGGTGTAGACAATTCTTTTGAACTGCTCACTAGACAGATAGAGTTCAGCGGCCAGACACTGGATATCCTGTCCATAAACTTCTTATCTTGGGCTGTTTTCGGGATATGTGAAGTACACACATAAATAATCAGGGAAGTGGAGAGGACCGGAAATGCCCTGTATGTTTGTGCTATTACATGCCATTGTACAATTTCCAACAATAAATTTCACTGACTTAGGCTAGACAAGGCAGAGGATCGAAGAATTCAGAGTGAGCAGTGGAGGTTAAAAATGCAGCATCTCTATTCCTATGCATGCTGAACGTTTCTGTGTCCCATGCTGTGCCAGCAAAAGCAATGGCCTACCATTCAGAGGAAGCTGCTGTTCTCAATAACAGGTGCTCTGGGGAAAAGTAAGAACTAACAGATGGGAAGAATTGCTGGTCTGAGGACAATAAGCTATCAAAAAGCCCCAGGACTGAAATGACAAACAACCAGTTATTGACAGTAAATTGCAAAACACTGTCTTTTCATCAACTAGTTAAAGGTTTGATAACTCCCAGTGCATTCATCCCTTCTGTACATAGTATGCCACGTATTATGATTCCCTACAGAAAGCACATTGATTTTTTCATGTAAAGGAGTGAACAATATATTGTGGGGTGATGTGGGAGTTTTATGTTGCACAAGTGTGTCATGATATATGAAAAGGCTCTTCATACACCTCAGTAACCTGAAAGAAATGTGACAAAACTAAAGATAATCTTGAATTTGGTATGACTCCTAATTTAAAAGTAAACTGCTTGGAGAAAGCCCTTTCCTTCCTTTTGGCTAAATACAGTATGTTGTGGAGAGTCTCTTAAATTTCAAGTATTTAGAACATATTCTGTCCACATGGTAGCTAAATATCTTGTTTTCTCTATTTATACAGAAATTACTTTCCGTTGAGTGATTTCTACCTTTGTCACAAAAGCTCTGAGCATTAGAAACCAGCTGTATTACAGTATAATGAAACTATAAAACAGTATTATCAAATGAGAAATATACAAATGTCATGGTTATTGTATTTTAGTATTAAAGAGAAAAAATGGGAAATAATTGTGACAGAATGCATACCATTACTCTTTCAGTCCTCTTTTGTATCTTATGTCTTTTTTCAGTAGGACTTACTTATTCGCATCATCATATGCATTAGGATCTAATTCTCTTGCATCCCTGAAAACTGCAAGTACAAATGGCAAAGTGAGTCGCAAAACAGGCTGTTAACCTCAGAGAGGGTGTTTAGGCTGGAGAGGCGGGCCCATGCAAACCTCACAAAGTTCAACAAGGCCAACTGCAAGGTCCTGCACATGGGTCGGGGCAATCCCAAGCACAAACACAGGCTGGGCAGAGAACAGATTGCAAGCACCCTTAGGAGAAGGACTTTGGAGTGCTGGTGGTCAAGAAGCTCAATGTGAGCTGGCAATGTGCACTTGCAGCCCAGAAAGCCAACCACATCCGGGGCTGCATCAAAAGAAGCATGGCCAGCAGGTCGAGGGAGGTGATTCTGCCCCTCTACTCCACTATTGTGAGACCATACCTGGAGTACTGCATCCAGCTCTGGAGACCCCAGCATAAGAAGGATGTGGACGTCTTGGGGAGAGTCCAGAGGAGGCCACGAAGATGATAAGAGGGCTGGAGCACCTCTCCTATGAGGACAGGCTGAGAGAGTTGGGGCTGCTCAGCCTGGAGAAGAGAAGGCTCCAGGGAGACCTAATAGTGGTCTTCCAGTACCTCAAGGGGGCTTATAAGAAAGATGGAGAGAACTCTTTAGCGGGGCCTGTTGCGATAGGACAAGGGGTAATGGTTTTAAAATACAGGGAGGTAGATTCAGACTTGCTATAAAGGAAAAAAAATTTTACACTGAGGGTGAGGGAACACTGGAACAGGTTGCCCAGAGAGGTGGTGGATTCCCCATCCCTGGAAACATTCAAGGCCAGGTTGGACGGGG
Organism: Ardeotis arabs; assembly: GCA_011801015.1. Taxonomy (NCBI): domain Eukaryota; kingdom Metazoa; phylum Chordata; class Aves; order Otidiformes; family Otididae; genus Ardeotis; species Ardeotis arabs. The sequence continues at coordinate 7,223 of JAAGAY010001598.1, forward strand.
CTCTGAGCAACCTGATCTGGTTGGAGATGTCCCTGCTCCTTGCATGGGAGTTGGACTAGATGACCTTTACAGGTCCCTTCCAACCCAAACTACTCTCTGATTCTATGATTCTGTACACAGACTAAGACTGAGAGATCTCGACAAATTATTTTGACAGATAGCTCTGAGGAAAATAATCCGTCCCCTCCCTCTCAAAGGGATTACGTTTCATTATTATAATGTAATATTTTGATTCTTCAATTAACTGTTCTGGAATTTCTATTGAGAAACACTTCTAAAATGCTTGTCTAGTAAAAAATAGTAATGGACTGACACATGTTTTGGATGCTGTGCTTTAAACTGAAGGAATGTACTGCTTTCAGGGGAGGATCCTGAGCCATGGATCCTGTTTGGAGGCATGGTCAGTGTAGCTGAGGGCACATAAATGCTCACAAGACTTTTCCCAGCCCTGCTAATTGATTAATTTGGACAGTGCCCTGCTCAGTACTTGAAATCTAACTGCTAAATGTGCTTGACTTCCAAAGCACTGCATTAGGCTCCAGCTACCCAGTTAAGAAAGTGCCCAGTTATCTCAAGTCAGATGGCACAGTATCTAACTTCAAAAAAGCATTTGAGTAGAGAATTCTTTCTATGGGAACTAGCTAGGAACTTAAATAAGGATTAGATTCACTAAGTTTTTTGGATTTGGCATGTAGCTCCCTACATCAGAGACCACTGAGACAGCGTGGACCGCAAGAGTTTTGTGGTCTGGCCAGTCCACTCAGGGTTAATTAACAGAGAGAGAAATAACACAAGTATAGCTTGAGAGAATCGCTATAGTGAATACATGCCTTTTGGGATGTCAGCCAGCTTTTTTTTTTAAACATATTTTTTAAATTTTGTGTAGATTTTCTGGCTCAATCATAAAATTTAAGGAGCAACTCTTAATCTGGGAAAACTTTTAGGCTGCAGTACTGGAAACACTTGGTCTAAATAGGATAGTGCTTTTTCACACGCCACTCAACAAAACACTTCGATTATAGATTCCTCACATGAGTCCAACTAGAGATTGGATTCCACACATGAATCCAACAGAGCTGCACATTTCTCTGTGATAGCTTTTTTCACAGATTCAGAAACATATTCTTACTAATTTTAAGCATTAAATCACTTTATTTTTGTTTTGTTTTTGCTAACTTAGCAATTGATATGGAAACACTGTCTCTTTAAATAGGAATAGTTCATGCAGAGTGGCAATAGTTGATAAATTATAACATGCCAGAAATACTGTGCATGCTTCTGAAAGGTAGAATATTAATGTCTCTCCAGATGTGTCTAGAAATTAAATAGCGTTTTTGAGATGCTACAATTTTTTAATAACCCATCTGAAGAGTCTATAATTTAGGACACATTATAATTTAGTATGAAAAAAAAAAGAGACAGATCAGCTATAGCCCTATACCAGCCATGAAACAGAAGTTGACTTGATTTTCAGAAGGCACACATTCCCACCTAGTAATGTGTTTAGTATATTACATGTTCTATTACAGCAATAACTAAGCCAAAGAATAATTTCAGACTGGAATATTGCTTGATGTGTTGTCTTGGCACCGGTGCAGGATAGTTCCCAAATTCAGTTATGTGTATGATTTGTTGAAGATTGTAATTTCCAGAAATGCACCTTCCTAGTGTATATCAAAGACAGATTTATGTAAGTCCCTCATCATACAATTTCCCCCCACCCGTCCTCTCCTGCTCAGGAGCAAGGCACTCTGCTGCTGACCACTGTCACCAGAATCAGGGCTCACCTTAGCTCAGATACGCCAGCTCTCGGCATGCAGTAATGGTGAAAGCTGTTGGGATGACCGAGATGTGACTCCTCAGAGGCAGAAGGCTTTTTCCCCCTGAGTTAGCTCCTCTGGCTGCCACACTGGAGTGGGGGGAGTTAAACTTGAACCTGCTTATCAGCTCTTTGCATCCACTCTGTCACCTAGAGGAAGAAATAACAGTTCTTTCATTTTCCATGCAGAAATTCAGGAGATTGATAATTGAGGGTGTAGTAGTTCAGCCCTGCAGCAAAAATACAAACAGAGCAGGAGCACTATAATAAAAAAATACTCAGGAAAAGACACTATCCAAACTGCAAATACTGTCCTCTGCATCTGCCTATACATTGTGTTCAGGTTTTCTAAAGATTTTGGAATTCTGTTAAAAACAAATCATTATGCTTATCAGAGCATAATGTCTTATCAAAGCACGCATCAGAGAAGGCCTCCATTTAAAGACTGCTTTTTTAAAAGAACTGATACTGAGACAGCAGGCGAGAAGAGGGTAGTGCAGTCCCATCTTTAAGCATCCAGTAATTTAGCAAAGAAAGTTGAGTCTGAGCTGGGTCGGTTGGGAGCCACCTGGCTTTCCAAGAACTGCGATTTTTTTTCCAGACTACAGAAAATCTATCATTTTTGTATAACCACCCAAACCACATTGCTCTGGAAAAGCCTTCTTCCCTCCCACTTCTTCACTCCTGCTGCTGTAGCAATATTTCCTCCCCTGGTGTTCAGTGACAGAAATAACACCAGTTCCAAAGGAATTAATTTCACCCGACTAGGGGCAAACTTAAGAGGACAACAATCCCAAACTTCTTGTGGCTGTTGTGCAGCCATACAAAATGTTTGCATGGTGCTGCTTCAAATCAGGATGACCATGTTTGAATTTTCAGTTATCCTGTTTTACTTTCAAAATGACATTCATGCATCTGTTTTTGCTTTAATATTTGCAAAATGTAAGTTATTCAAGTTCTTTGTCACTGCACTTACAACACTAAATTACAATTTAGCAGCTCATTAGTGAAAGTAATTGCCAATATCTTGCCAAACAGCCTGTGTCCACTATAAATGAAACTTGCATAAATTAGGAAGGGATATTCTGCTCATAGGAGAGTATGAAAATAATTAATGCTATAAATAAACACCTTGGTGTGGCTAGTAGCATAATTAGGAAGCACATTTTTGTGTAATTAAGAAAATGAACGAGAATTGAATGTTCAGGGAGTGCAGGTGGTATTGCCACCCTATTGTAACAAAACACATACTGACACTTGCATTATTTGTATATACAACTACTGTAATGTTTAGGAACAGTTTTTATATTAAGCTAGAAAATTACATATTTTAACTTCAGAAATGCCAGCAAAACATAGTTCTAAAAAAAAAAAAAAAAGAACAAACCTGGAGACGTAGTTTACAAAAAATAAAAATCCACCCTATATGCAGTGTTTCCATTTTGCAGTCTTCAAAGGAAACTGTTTGGAAAGTGATTTAAAAAAAAAAAAAAAAGAGTGATTCTTCCTCCTTTCCCACAGAATATAATTTATGAATATCTAAAGCTTTGTGTGCTTGGTTTTGACTGTTTGCTTATAAATTTTTCCTAGTTGAGAAAATTCTCTCAGATTATATTACAGCAAAGGTTTCACATCAAAAAGCAAAGACAAACCGAAAGCAATGTATTTTCTTTCAGTTTTAAACAGTAACAAATACGAGAGACTTTGGGATCCCTAGTCCAAATACATATGCTCACATGTGTACTTGAAATTATTTACTCTCATTCTTTGAAACAGCTGGAGGAGTAAACTGACAAAACAGAGGTGCTTGTGACCACTTACATCTTAGAAGAAGTACCCTTACCACAAGACAGTTAATAAATGAGTACGTTCCTTTGGTTTAAATATTTATCTTAGGCTGGTGTCTTTTCCTGCAGTGCTGGTACCTCCTTTTCATTTGCATTTTTGTACTCTGTCACAGCAAGAATTCCAGCCAAGTCTGTACTTTCCTTTAGTCTTTCAAATACTGCCCAGGTTTCTAACAGCTGCCATTTGAGACAGATTTCACCTCCCATGTCTGCACAACTGCTTATAAAGTGATATTAACACTCTAAACTGAGACAGAGTACATGGGGCGTGAGTAGCTGCTTTTCTGGAGACACAGATACAGTGTCATGTGAGAGAGCCACGAGTCCCTGGAGAGCATGAAATTGTGAGTTCTGCTTTTTTGTCTTGTTCAAATTGCTGGAAGGTTCTTTGCAGTGGTAGTGACTCCAAACCAGATCCTGTAGAGGAGCTAAACAGCGTGGCTGCATTTCACTTTGGTGCCTTCTCTGCAGAACGGATGCTGGACCCAAGTGTTGGACCACAGGATACGGTTCACAGGGATGCTGAGAAATGGCAGCAAGCTGCCTCACATAATGAATTTGTCATGCAGTCATCTAGAACTATTCTCTGGGAACACTCCGTTACAGTCCTTGTTTCCCTCTCTTGTATGACAGCTGTTCAAAATACAGAAGTATTATTTAGGTCCTTAAGTAGATTTTCTGAATCTGGCTGTATCAGAGTATCCCAGCACAGGAAACTAACTGGTATTGTTCACCAGGTTTTATAAATAGCATTCCTGAAAAAATGTTATTTCACTGAGAAACAAGAAGGAAATGCCCAAGTCTAGAAACTCATCTCTTCTTCAGTGAGCAGACAGAGCCATTTCTAAAACCCTCTCTTTTAGCAGCAGAATATTTTTACCACCTCACAGTGTGTGATGTGCACAGAATAACAACCACCACCCAGAATAACATATAAGAGAAGAAAAATAAAATTGCACAGAGTGGAAGTACCATTTTCACTGTTGCCTCTGGAGTGCGTGAGGTTTACATAGGTAAGTGGTAGTTCCTGGAAAGCTGAGTACTCCTAGAGAGCTGCTGAGCCTCATCTTCAGGACATTAAAGTTTAGCTCAAGGTAGAAACGTTTTTCATTGTGGGGTGACTAAGCAGGATTTTAGGATTATAGCTGCCCTGCCCTGTTATTATCATAGCCACTCAACTCACACATAACAGCTAAAACCCACAACTTTGAGTTCTGTGCAATTCACAGAATATTTTTTTCAGCTCCTTTATGAGGATCCTCTTCTGACACCCCCTGTGCCTATGCCACCTCCCTGTCCTCTTGTCCCACAGAAAGCCAGATACTGTGTCTTTTGGAGAACTCTTTTCCGTCCTGCCAGTCCTTTTCCATGGCTGTGCTCTTCTTTCCTGGTGCTGCCCTGAGAGGTAACCTCGCCTTCCCTCCTGTGGTGGCTGCCCCAGTAAAATATTGTTCAGAGAGGAGGAGTTACAGCGTAAAGCTACAGTGTCTGCTTCGAAGGTAACCAACTCTTTGGAGCTCTGGTTGGGAAGATACATTACAAAGGGGGAAAGGACTGTGCAGAAACAAGGGCACAAACTGTAGGCTTCTTTCCCTTTATGGAAGGATAAGAGGTATCATGCATAAAGGCTGCAGCAAGCAGCTGCCTTCTGTGTTTGTCAGTCACTTGCCTGCCTTCTGAATCACAGGCATGTGTCTTTCCCCATGTTATTTTTATTTTTTTTCCAAGCTTGATAATTGCTCAGGAATGGCAGTGGGAAATCCCTAGTATATGCTATTTGTGGTGAGAACAATTTCCACATCGCATTAGGTACAAGCATAATCCTACATTATTATATAACAACTGAAAGTAAAACAGAATGGAGGAGGGGGTGGAGCGTTTGCTGCTGTCACCAGTGCAAACTTCAGCCTAACTTCTGGGCAAACTTGCTGCATAGCTTCTCCGAGACTTGTGAGTATTTTACAACTTTTAACATCCTCTTGCTTTTCTTTCTTGTATTAAAACATGAGATAACTCACACTGCTTAGCTTCCAATTATTTAATGATTTTAAAAATTGCCTTGTAAGATTTGTTATAAATATTAAAGACGCAGTTTAAGTATTGTATTTAACCTTGTACCTGGTGCCTGTGTCTCTGTTTCTGCTGAGAGGGAGACATCAACAAGTACGGAGAACTGGTGCTAGCCAGTGAAAATTTGTATTGTTTTCTAACAAATTCACAAAGCAAAAATGAGGAGAAAACAAAGATACTGCTGTGAGCCTAGTTAACATAACAAGGACAGAGATTACATGTTGGGAGAAAAGTTCTTTACCATCTTAGTGTATACCTTACAAGAGCATTAAATGCAGGCAAGGAACTGAAAATCTGCAGTCAAGTGAAATTCTACTGGAAACAGTGATACAGCAATACTGCAGCTGATGGCAGTATAAAAGGAAGGTATCAGCTGGTAGTAAACCTGAGTAAGTAAATGCATTTATGAGTCTGCTGCTAAAAATGCCCCTTTCCACCTAATGAAACCAAAAGGTAGGAGGAAAAGGACATGTGGAGCAGAAACTTGTGAAGGACTGTATTGTTAAGACCTGAGAAATGACCTCTGTAAAAGCCAGTAATAGGAAGTTCTCCTTAATGTGCACAACCACTGCCTTGTGATGCCTTCTGTATACAGCAAGTATGTTTGTACTGCTTACTTTTAAAAGAGTCTGACATTGCAGAATGAAGTCCTGATTGTAATGACTACAATATGTTTTGCTATACTTTCCAAATAGTCAATAGGACAGCACTTCTTTTGCCTGTTATGAATGTTTTAATTTCTATTTACAGTTACCAACTTATTTGACATATACTAGATAAATGGAAAGGAATCACTTGGGTATTTTATCTTAGAAGGAGATACATAATTATAGATCAACTTAGTATAAACAAACGATCTTTCTAGATCAACAGAGGTATCAAATTCATCCTTTGGGAGCCTACTGGGCTGTTCTAAACTCTAAGAACACGTAGTATGACTTTATAGCCTGTCACAATCATTTCAGCTCTGCAAACTCAAACAGTAAAGGTCAGCTTTGCCAGCTCTTTAGAGTGTAACATTACACCCTGCTGTCTTTAAGAATGTTTGAATTCTCTGGGAAGAAATATTATGGTCAGATCCATTCTGAATCTTTCTGGATCTTAACCGAAAATAGAGAGGGATCACAGGGGACAGGCTGATGTGGAGTAATTGAGTAATATGGATAACGCTAGATTTTTTTCTGAGGAATGAAAAGTCCCTTCTTACTTCAGCTGGCAGTCTCCTGGCTTTGCAAGAAGATAAACATCTTCCAGGCTGTAGCCAGTAATACATTTGACACAAACCTTCCAATGCCAGATGCAGGATTCTGTCAGCCAAATGTCCCCCTACTCTGTGCTCAGAGTGTTCAGCTTGCTGCAGCCAGCACAGCAGGGAGGATAATATGGACAGCCCCTCTCTGAAACACATTGTTCTCTCAAAATAACCTGTTTTGTGGTATAAAGTAGATGACTGTTCTGCAGGTCAGCACAGTGTTAATGCTGCAGGGATCAGTAAAGCACAGCAGCCCAATCTCAGTTGCTGGAACAAACTTGCTAGTCTTCACAAAAGGACATACTATATTTCTATTGGATTTTTTATGTTATATGGTCTTGTTGCTACATCCTCTATGTCATCACTGTACCATCAGCAGCTAAAACCCCGGAGAGTAAATACTTTTACATTCATGTTTTTCACAAGGTCTTTCTGTGCACTTAAAAACTCATAATGGAGGACAGTGACTTTAAAGGTTATTTTAACTACATGACTATAATGCACTGCAATTTTAATTATTATAATACATTACTATGTCTCTACACCAAATTATAGTGCATTAGGCAAAACAAGAACATCTGAAACATGTCCATCTGCTGTGCGTGCATGCTAACATATTTCTAATTTTCAAAAATATTTCAAAAGTAATTGCTCAGAAATGGAGGTGGGAAATCCATACTGTCAGTTATGTATATGTATATGGAGCAACATCTTAATTTTTTACAAGTAGTTCCCAAATTTAAAGACAGACACTCTTCTCACTCAACCCAGATTCCAGATTCCCATTTTACAGGCTTTGATAGGACAGGAGTTCACTCCAGGAATAAATGCTGATGTATTTGCAAATAAGCTAATATATTTGTTTCTGCAAAGACCAGACTCTGGCAGAAAGCACTATTAACAGGTCCTCATGGGAATACATGCTCAAAACTCCTTTTTGAGCAGGAGTTCTAAGGGATAGAAGTTGGAGGTCCCCAGTACCTAGACACACAGATTATTCTTTCACAGACAAAACCGATTTCTGATTCCATATCATTAATCCCAGATCAACTTACCTTCTCACTGCTTCCATGCCAAACACTGAAACTTAGCTGCTGGTGCCCACCTCAAAAGTTCCTGTCTGCTGAAGGCTCTTCTGGTCTTGCTGGGCCAGTGCCATTCCCAAGATGGGTGCTATGATCCTATGCTCAGAATGAACCTGAAGGAAGGACTGGAAGAGAAAGAGATCATTTCATCCAAGCTGTCTGTACTGTATCAGTGTAAGCAGAGATCCCACTTGGACAAGGTTGAGTGCCACCTTTGAGATAACATTCAGCACATCTCTGAGAGAGGCCTAGTCTGGGATTTCCTCCATATCCTTTAGCTCACCTGGAGCCTGTTCTCCACCATCCATCAGGATTCACGGGCAGCTAGGGCTAGATTTTTATATCTTGGTGACAACAGAAAGAATTCAGGCACCTCAGCAGCTAATAAAACCTTTCTGTCTTCCATCCATAAATTAATGTACCAGTGTAAAATAAGAAGACTGATTCTTTTACAGCTAAGAAATTAGTGAAGAGCAGCAGAAATATTTGGAAGCCAGCAGGAGATGTACTATATAATTAAACTGTTGTCCTTGCTGATAGGTTATTATCAGCAGGTAACAAGATATATGCACTGTTACAAACCATCTTGCAGTATTTCATGCTATAACAGATGAGGTATGTCTTTAGTGGCAGCACAGGATGATCACTCAGCCATGGCTGCCATTATAGCTGCTATAAATTACAGCTTAACAGTTTAATAGTTTATGAATTAGCTCTAGTGCCAATGCTTAAAAATTCTTTACCAAAAAATAGCTGATTTTTTCACCCGTTGAGGAACTGTTTTTAAAAGTCTACTTTATAAAAATACCTGTATGACTAGAAAGGTTGAAAGGTTGACACTGTGACAGTTTAAAAATATTATACCAAAGTTGCTAAATGAGCTCACTCATGAGTATCATGAGAATTTATCAAATGTTTTAGGGTGCCTTTTTGTAAAAAAAAAAAAAGCAAGTGAAGCAAATTTACTGGCTGTAATTTATTTTTGAGTAGAGGGATCACCGTATTCTAAATTGCTAGCCAAAAATGGCTCCCACCGCACCTTTCCCTGGCTGCAGTCTCTGCCAGAAGTCAAGTGATTGTCAAGTGCTTTGTAATTTTTTTCCCTGGAGTTTAAGCTATAAATGAGGACAGTGTGGAGAAGTTTATTGTCTCTGCTGAAGAAAGGACTTGAGCTCATCAGTGACATCAGGTCACCATCTGCCACAGATCCTGTACGTGCAGATACAAAATATGATGACGCAGTTGTTGAGCTAATGATCACGTGAACAACTAGTGCAGTAGAAGACCCATTTTACGTAAAGGAATAGCAACACTGACAAGGTTTCACTCCACATGTCTTAAATATCATATTAACTGTTAATATGTTGTTAACTCCTATTAACACAATGCCAATTCTGTAACCAACATGATGGAAAATTAGGGATGAACTCTGTGGCCTCTTTTGATGCTGCATGGGCTAATTAAGAATGACGGCACCTGTACCAGCGGTGCCTGCCTGTATCTCCGGCAAGTGACAAAGTGTCACTGTCTGTCTTCCTGCAAGGAGAAGCAGGAACCTTACCTGTCCTTCCAGGACTAAGGAAAAGCATTGCAGGAACATGGAAATCTACGCATCTGGCATCTGAAAGCTGCAGCTGGTTACTGTCACGCACCTGCTTGTAAGAGTAAGAGGTATCAACATAAGCACACTTAGGCAAAAATAATTAATTATATCTGTTTGTATAAGCCATCCTGGCTCTCTCTTGAGTCATGTAGCCTCAGTTTGAATGCCATATTAAGCTATGTCAAAGTATTTTAAAATAACAGATATCAGCCTATCTATTAAAGCAAGTGCATGTAGTGTGCTTTTAAGAACACAGGAATGGGAGTCGCAGTAACTATTGCAGGCTCATAACTATTGCTAGCCTGTGGCAGAAAAACAAAAAGTATCGTTTGTTTCCCTGGTAGTGTACTTTGGCAATGGTATACTTGCTACATGGAGTTTTTCTTTGTGCTGCCTCTTGGCAGGGTAAATAGATCAAATAGTGCTTCACATTCCTAAGGCTAGATTAGTGCTGATACTGGAGTTAACAGGAGTAGTTGTACTCAGGGCACGTACCACACACAGCTTAGATCACCACCAAGGGGGAAGAGGGAATGGGAAGGAGGGTGGCACCGGGAGCCTGCCTGGGATTGCACTGGTCCCCATTCTCAGTCTGGGGATTCCAGGTGTCAGCCTGCCCTGCGATGACCAACACCGGATGCTGGTGATGGCAAAAGTAATCAGATTGGGGTTTACATGCTGCCTTGTTGCTTTCAGCTTTCTCTCAGTAATTTTATTTAATTTTAAATCTTTTTTATTTAATAAAAAAGGTCGACAACCTTAGCTACCTGTATCTAACAGTAATTAGTTACATGGACACAAGAAATGTGATTTTACACTGGCTAGAATACATATTATGTATATAAACAAAACAAAACAGGAGAACCAGGAAAAGCAGTTATTCTGTACTTGATCTATTCTTCTTTTATATGGCCCCATGTCTGATTTGCTGCACATTCCTTGCACCATGTTGTAAATCCAGAACCATTAATTTGATCTTTTTTTTGTCCTCCCTTTATGGCACTTATCAGTATAGTATACAATCGCTTCTTGAACATGAATTAGTCCATTTTTCTCAAAAGTCCTGAAGGATGGGAATTTTACTTTATAAATGAAAAAAGACTGGAAGAACCTAGTGATTTTGGGTCCAGTATGTGATACATGGAGATGGACTTTTTTTTTTTTGAGAGACTGTTTAGCATTCCCTAGGATTGTCTGTGCGCACATATAGCCCCTAGTGTGTTCTGTTGCAGCTGTGAGAACTCAATGCTTTTTTGAACTTAGCTCTGTAGAGGACACTCATTTCTTCAAACTAGAGCATCTGCACTGGAGAAACCTGCATCTGAGCTAGCTGACTATAATGACTAGAAATAAATGCTCAGGGAGTATTAGGCATCTCATCCTAAGGGCAGATATACAAAGCAACTTAAAGTCAAGATTTCTTGTAGGAAGGAACTCAGAAAATGATTGACACTTGTGAAAACTCTGGGTTAAGGAACTTGCCCAAATCACAGGGAGGATGGTGAGATGAAGGCAGAGACAGGACTGTTTTCCTCAGGGCTGCATTCAGCTGCCTCTGTAATCGAACTCAAGCTTTTCTTTCTGTGATTTGCCTCCTTTTCTATACATCTTCCTTTTTCAAATAAAGACACTCATACAGGTTTTTTTTTTTTCAGAAGCTTGGTCCATTTGGTGAACAGAATCCATTTTGTTCCTAAATCCTGTGAGAGAAAAAGGAAATTGTTACCTCATATTGTGATTAAAGATTTAATACCTTTTTAAAATTGTGAATTCATGGAAGGCAGTGAGCACGGGATGGACTATCAAGGTCTCAAGAAAAATATGCTTTAGCGGTCCTAAATCCTCCCACTTCCGCTACACCCAACCTTTCCTCTTTCCCTTCACCTCCACCCTATCTTAATTCTTTGCTGTGCTTTCCATGCAGTCATGCTACTCAGATTCCACCACTGTGTACCAGCAGCATCACTGATTTCTGTTCCTCAGCCTTCACCACTTTGTTCCTGCAGGAAAGCTTTTTTTTTTTTTTTTTCATACAAAGAGTTCTGTTCATCTCTGAAGCTCTGAGATGGAGTACGTTCATTGTAAAGAGACTGCTGGAAATGAACTACACAGTGCCAACAAATCTCTTCTGCAATTATGTAAACTGAGCCATTCATGACTTGGCCAAGTTTGTGCACATTTCCTACGCTGCCAGACTTGAACACATTACTAAAAAGCACAGCTTTAATTACATGGTTATAAACATTTTCTTTACATGAAAGAAATGCGTATTTCTGCTAATTTGTTTTTGGAAATTACTGAACTACTCTTGATGGGACTTAAAAGAAAATCAGTAGCCTAAATAAGTCATTCAGTGTAGGAAACTTCAGCTCAATTTCAGCTTGACCAACCTAAAAGCATCTGAAACTGAGTCTTATTGTTTGAGATGCAGCTGCAGAAGGCCCTAACAAAACTCTAGGAAATAGCCCCTTTACATATATAGAAATAAGACTGTGTTCCCAGCCCATACCTTTGAAATTATCAGTGTTTAATTTAATTTCCTAAGAAAATAATGCTTATGCAATCACACATCTGTGTCTGTCTGCACATTTCTGCCTCCCTCCTCCATCACATTATTTTTTAATTCAAGGTCTAATTTCATTGAATAATTTATAGTGGAAGAAGGCATCTACAGGTCATCTCTTCCAATCTCCTACCTAAAGCAGGGCTAACGTCAACATTAGAGCAGGTTGCTCCAGTCTTGGTTGATTTTTTTAATACCTCTGAGTATGGAGCTTCCGCAACTTCTCTAGGTGGCCTCCTTCACAAACTTATTTTTTTGCCAATTGTGTTGAGATTGCTTTTATAAAAAATACTAATATTAATGTCCAAGTAAAGTGCTCTGTGAATATGTCTTCATCCTTTTCTGCTGTATCTCTTCAAGGTCTTGCTGTGAGTACAAAAAAAAAGTTGTTTGAACAAAAAAAAATTGCTTGTTTCTCCAACAAACCCAACACTTGCAAGACTGGAAAGTGAATTTGGGGAAAAAAGGTTTCTGAAAGAGAAGAGAAACATTCCAATCAGGTTTTATTGTGTCATCTGTAGAAAGGTAATAAAAAGGGGAATGAGCTGGTTAGACAGCTGCCATGATCCTTACTATGAAGACACTGCTTAAATGGAGGTGGTATAGTGGATTGCTGCTGACCTGACCTTGGTTCCATACCGTTTGCCTCATACATTCTAGTTTATTTTCTAAAATAGGGAAGAACAAAAGTAAAATTGCATAGTTGAACTGTACCGTGTCTACCTAAAAGGCAACTATTAAAAGCAATTGTCATAACATGTTGTAGGAATTAGAGGAACACTTCCAGCCCTTTATAAAACGCAGATTTATACTGATGTTAATGACTTTAATACTAGCTAACTTGGCTACAACCTCTCTTCTGATTGTCACCAGAAGTCACAAAAAATTATCCTTTGATGACAATATACATTTTCCAGGGGAAACTCCCCTTATATTGTAGCATTCATAGATGACAGTGTAAGAAGGGTCTCTACTAACTAGATTAAAATAACCCTTTTACAAAGTCTGTCTCTTGTGTTTTCCATTCATTTAGAAGATTTAAAGGGGACTTGCAAAAGTCACTTGCGAAATTTCAGCAACTTCCTGCTTTGCATGCTCTTAATAGATGAGCTGAGAGCCACTCAGAACTCTGTTGCAACATATGTACTGCCTTTTCCACCTCTAGGTCCTACAAAGTGCTTTCCTGATCCAGATCCTGTGCTTCCATTCTGAGTAATGTTCCAGCAGGCAGGATGCTGGGGACAGTGCGGCCAACACAAAACTCTGCTGGAGCACTGAGCAGGCTGGAGAGTCAGGTAAGTGTCATTTAAATAATAAGACATTTTAGGAAATTTCAGCAAAGCTTTAAAAGTTCTTTTTACAGCCCAACAAGAAAACCAGGTAATACAGAGAACCGAAGGCTTGGAAACATTTCCAGTATTTTAGATGAGATCACTAGCACTCTATAATTTTCTGCTTTGTTTTTTCCACTCCTTGTTGTTCACTTATACCAGAATTACATAGTAAATAGGTCTGGATTTTTTCACATTTGTGTTTTTCACGGTTTATTCGTGGCATAGCAAGTTCTAGCAGACTTTCCCTCTTACTTGGACTTAATGCCTATGTCTAGCTGACCTTTCACAACATGCCAGGCCATAACCCCTGACCATCAAGGGTCTTTAATACAGGAGGAAAATGCTTGCAAGTGCCCAGCCTCTGTAGCACTCTTCAGAGCTGCCCAACACGTTTTCTGGATGAGTCTGTATCAGTTGCATTTCCAGCATGCAGTGTGGCCATGTGACCTCATTATAACCCAAAAGCATATGACACTTAGTACCCCCCCAAGCTTGCACGCAGCTCCACACTGGTGGGCCAGTCCTTCCATTTTTCCAGGTAGGCTCTTTTCCTGAAGAAACTGGCAGCCTGAGGTGGGATTCTCCCACTTTCACTTGATTTTCCCACAGCAACAAGCAGAGCAGAGAGCAGCCTGCATGGTACCTTGCCATAGAGGGAAAAACAGTGTCCCCAGCTGTGGGCCCTCACTCATGCCAGGGCTGCAGTCGGGCTCCGAGGCAGGTACCATGCATAACTCAGCCACCATGGCACCTCCATGACGCCTCCGCAGCCCCATCCCAGCCGGCCTTCCCTGCCCACGTGCTGCACTGCAGAAAGACAGGTCCCTGTGCAAAGCCAGTCTGCCTAAATATGCGGGGAGAGGGGAAAAAGCCAAACAGGAGTTGTCTGAATGGTCTTCATGCTAGTTACGGTAGTGAAGTTGTTACTTAGGACAGGGTGGATATTTTACAATGGATTTTGATCATTTTGGAGTTTATCGCAAAGCTTCTTTAGCTTCTTCAATTCTAAATGTGTAATAGCTCATAATTGAAACTATAGCTCATCTTTTCCACTGGCTTACCAGTTGCTTTTCTGCAGAAGTCATAGAAACAATAAATCAGCTCAAACCCGAGTTCATCATTGATTACCCAATAGCTTCATATGACTTGGTGCAAAGTGCCAGAGTGATTACATTAGAATCTTGGCTTGCACTAAAAGCAGGAAAAATACAGCCTCCCTGCTGATGGAGAAAAATCTGGAACTTGGCTCCCACCAATGTAGCCTATGGAAAGCTGGGAGGATTAGAGCAGATGGCAGCAGTTTATGTAGCAGGTGAAGAATATAGCATAGCTAAGTCACACACCTAAATCTCTCTCACATGCTGAGAGAGTCACTCATTATAAGGTTTGTTTCTTGTGTTTATCATCTAATTTGTTACAATTACGCTATTTGTGTTCTGTTGGGAGGCTGGGGTAAAAGTAGTATAGTAAAATAGTAAAAAAAAAAAAAAAATATATTTTACTATATATACTATAGTAAAAAATAGTATATTCTGCTTGTTGGCTGGCTTTAGGTGTCTCCTATTACTGGGAGCTAAACTACTGCAGGGACCTCCTTGTCACAGGCCTTTCAAAATTACACCTCATTAAAGTGCTCCCAACTTCTACACCTCTTTCTTTCCGGTCTACACTTCTACCATCTCCTGCATCACATTCCATCTCTCCACACCAGACTATAACTCCTTGAGTCTTTGCCCCTGCATTTTCAGTCTCCTGTCCATGTTCTCATAGAAAAGTGCAGGTCCTGACACTTCTCAGATAGTGCTGAGGTTATGATCTACGACAACGACAGAGCAGGTCATGAGTGACTTGTCTTGAGCAGGTACAAGTTACCACATCCTAGCTGTTCCACAATGATCACCTGTGGCACATGTGAGTCAAGTTAATGTTATTTATTTTCTAAGTCTGTAAAAAAATCAAATGCATCACAAACAAGTAAGCTTCTATCTACGCTGAGCATTTAAAATAAAAATACAGCCAGTGTTGTTTTGACTATAGTATCTCCCTTACTCCTCTTAAAGAATATAAAAAGCCATTACTCATGCAGCAAGATGCAGACATAGAATTGTGTGACTGTCTCAGTAAGCAAGCTTATTTTACCCTTTGGTCACAGTAATGTTGTAGCTTACCTATTAAATCTCCTTCATCCTTCATGATAACTTACAAGAAGTCTCATGTCTTCTGGAAGCAACTCTGCTTCCAAAGCCAGTCAATATTTTTAAATACAACTGTACCACTACCAGTTTTAAAGGTATGTGCAAATTTGTTCATCTGGCATTTATGCTGTTACTTTATCCTCTCTTAAATTAATAATTTTATGCTATTTCTCATATTTATATACAGTGAATGATGTAGCTGTGAAGGTAGAAACAAAAAGATTACATCCTTCCCAACAGAGCTTACTAGCTAAAACCAAAAGTAACACATTGCCATTAACATCTATGTTGTGCCTGTTAAAAGAAAAACCACAAACATGCAGATGAATTGAAAACAGTAAATCATGGTAGATAGAATAGTCTACTATGAGGAAAAAAATTGAGTGGATTCCATCCACTGAAAATATATTATTGTGCACTCTGTAATAGTTTCATAAAGAGTTTTTTGACTTTAACTCTTTAGTGATTGATAAAGATTTGAACTGGATAATGCATTTGTTGTTGAGCTATCTTCTTTCTCACTTATTTTTACAGATATTATTTATACAAAATACTATCTCAGAAACTACTGCACAAAAGCTAACTAAGAGTGTTCTGATAATGTCAGAAGTTTCAGAACAGTTTCCAGAGATCAGGTGAGAGAGGTATCACTCACTGCAGAACAGACAGGTAGTTACAACATTACCAGAAATTTAGGAACTAGGGTTCCCAGTCTGTTTTCCAGAAATCAGATCAGCCTTCCATTACCAAAATGACTTTGAGTAATTGAATCTCTGTTTGTTGACCGCTTTGCTATGAGTTATCTCTATATGCTAGAAGAAAAGATGCCATAAACAAAGTTAGAATAGAGTAGCTGGTCCTTGGGAACTTGACAGGGAAACAGTCAAAGAAGATATTAATCTGCAGACTCACAGGTAATTACTTATCCTTAGTGTACCCAAGGGTGCTTCTGCATGTACTGAACTAGCTCCTCTGCAGTGCTAGCCTATGGACTGTGTGATGCTCTTAAGTGGTGTTGAAGAAGGTCGTTCTTAAGGAGATTACTGAATAAGAGTTTATTCCTGACATTAATCTTTAATATAAATAGTTACATTAACACAAAACCAAGAACAAAGTAACTAATGGGGGGAAGATGTATATTTCACCCAGTGTCTTGCTCCACTGATTCTAACAGCTCCTAATACAAGCAGAATTTTTCAATATCTTAGAAGTTTCTGCAATAGTTTACCATATTATTTGAAACTACAAGTTGAGATTAAAGTACACGTTATCTGATTCATTATTCCTAATGTAAGGTTCTCTGGCTGAATAGGAAAGTTAAAAATTTACTTTTAAAAAGATCACTGAAACGGCACCAGCACATATAAATAATTCACTTACTCATGAAAATGAAATAAAGTAGCCCTGATCTTGGTTGTTAATTTCTTTTCTTTTCTCTGAAAGACATTAAAATGCCTGTTCCTTACTCAATTGAGTCAATGAAACTCTGTGCCAGTTTAAAGCAAGTGTTAGGTCTATTTATCTACTGAAGAAATAAAACTCACTGCACACAACCCTTGACTTCTGCCATTCAGGATACGCAGTTCTGTGAAGGACAACATAATGCCATTGAGCGTGCAGCCCTATCAGCTTCCACTATTGTCTCCTGTCTCCCTTTCCATCATCAATACATTAAGCACCTTTTTTTTTTAAACACAGTCAACTTTAGGTCTGTAACTGGAACACAGTTTCAATGCTTTTATTAGCTAATTCATGCTCTCGTTTGAATGAAGTTTCATATGCAGTATGTTGTTACACCTCTGTAATCATCTAGCCAGTTGTAAACTAAATTTATTCTACTGTACTGTTAGCTTACCAAGGTTGCTGGGTAAATGAAAGCCTCCAAAAAAGCTCCAGGCATATTCACTCATCTTATTCCCACTCAATGTTATTTTTAAGACAAACACCAATCCACCTCTATTTCAATTAGAGGTGTCAATTCGGTTATGGTATCCTGAAGAGGGATCAGACAACAGAAAGAAGAGAGAAGCCTCTATGAAAAAATGGAGAAAGTTAGAAAATTGTCAGAAGGCAGTACTTAGAAACACAGGCACATGCAGAAACAGCTGCTGGAGTAACTGCAGAAATGGTTGGCCCTGCTGGAGAATATTCCAATTAAAACTCCAGTCCAGAAAAGCCCTACAGCCTAAAATTAATTACATGCTGAGAACAACCATGCACTTCTCCCCCACTGAGGCTGCAAGACGATGAGTCACTAACAACCCCACCTCTTTTTCTGTTACTTGCCTTTCTGCCCGTATGTCAAGAGCAGCAGGCAGAAATAGGATGTTTGTAGTGGCACACATTCAGTCAAACCCGTGGCCTCAGTACTTGCAGGCATGCGCGCTACATCTGTGTTTTTATGTTCAATGAAGTTTGAAATATTTATTCTTATAGGCTGAAAGGTTTGCATTGTTGGTGGGTTTTATGTTCTGGTAAAAACAATCATATTTGACAAAGACTTAATGCAGCATCGTAATATGTATGTGGCACATACAACGTAGCTATTTAAAGGAACAGCTGCATAAAAAGCTTCAACTTCCAGCTTCCTTGCAGACAACGTTGATGCTATATTCAGCTGGCAGGAAGGATTAAATTGCATGAACAACAGTCTCAATAGTTCTGCTTCCCAGCCACTGTGGAAGTCACCTCCCTTGTTTTTGCCACTATTGTGTCAAATAGGAAAAGTTTTTCAGGCACTTGAGGCAGGCATTTCTGGCAGACACCATCTATATGCTGCTATTTGCCTCAGCATTAACCATTGCAAACTCCTTTTCTATCTCCCAGCAGAAAACTTTTTGGTCATTCTACAACTTCTTGAGATCCTCCTTACTATCAATTCTGTCTGGCGACTGGATCAGGGGCAGGGTAGTGGGGTATATAGTAAACGCCTGAGTCATGGAATACTATGCAAATGGACTGCGAGACCTCAAGGAGTCCTAACTGTCCTGATGGAGCTTGACAAACCCAAGTGTGCAAATCCATCTGTCATCCATGCATTGCAAAATTTTGTAAGCCAAGATTTGAATATCCACTTGACTGATGTCATCTACTTGTCCACAGCCTTGGTGTTTGATCTGTCCACAGCAAATTGGTGAGCTAGGGATTAGTTAGTTCCAACCTCAGAGCATAGTTTACTACTATCTCCTTGATATACTGTTTTAATGTCTAGATTTTCTCTGAGAGATTTTTATAATAAGTTTCATTTCCATGTCACATAGTCATTTCACTATCGTATCACTATCCAGCATAGCCTTGCTGTGAACCACAGTTCTTTCCCAATGTTCACTAGTGGTTCCCTGAGTCAAGAAATAACGATCTCCTGGATGAAGATGCTTCAGGCAAAGTTTACTCACAGCTTTTTAGCTGGAGGAAAGAGAGGAAAATATCAGCATAGCAACTTACTTGCAAACCAAAGCAGCTTCAAGTGGAAGTGTACTAGCATTATTTTTTGAAGAAAACAAAGCTCCCTGCCTAAATGCAATCTAGAAGTTTCACTTCAACTTCACAGGTAATTCATGAAGCCCTTTTGGAGGGAACACAATATTTTGTTCAGCTAACTTCAATCACAAAACCCCTCCTTGGTTTCTAATACACATCCTGCAGTGGGTGCTGGGGAGAGGAGGGAAAGACCTCTCAGTGCCATTTGAATATACTGATTTAAAGAAAAACAGCTATGGAGATACAGTTATTTCAAATTAATTCTGTTATTTAGAAAAAAAAATTAAATAGAGGTATGTATTAAAAAGACATTCTCTGTACAGTTATTAACAGTTACTTCTCTTGTCTATGCTATCAGACAATTTCCAACTAAACTCATAAAGCACAGGCTGCTATGAAAGTAACTGTTTCTACAGCAACATAATACAATGTACCAGATCATTTGTCTCATGACACTCTTTGCAAAAGTAAAATTGGTAGCCTTTATGTCTTGGCTAAATTCTTATGTGAGTAAGTACTTGTACTCTTTCTTGAATCCTAGGTCTGTATTTCTTCATGTCTCCTTGTCATACCCTCAAGCAAACTTTACAGCAAAGACAGAGAAACTTGATTTGTATGCTTTCTACACATATGAAAATAGAGAGATGAATCTGACTTCCAATTTCCTCCAGAAGCTATGTGAATAACTACATGATTTTACTTAAAAAAACCCCCAAACAACAAAACAACAAAAAAAAACATGTCCAGAAAAACACAATACTATTTAATGGACTACAGCTTTGAGCCTGCAGTTATGCTCATTTTGTTACAAACAAAGATGTTCCTCACCTCATTACCACACTCCACTTAGATAGATAATTGCCCCATTGTCCTGCTCTCTTGCTTCTATTCAGAGTTCTGAAGGGTTGTGCCATAATTTGGCTGATTTTAGACTTTCCCAGCATATTTTGGTGGGAAAGTCTTTCCAAGATACACCTCTCTGTGCTACTAAAGAGGTCTGATTTTAAAGTTCTTTGTAAAAAATAATGTGAATTTTATTTTGCATCATGATATCTGTTCAAAGGAGAGATGACCAAATAATATGTCAAAATTAAGATCCTGAATCATATTAATCATCCACAATAACTCTCATTTCATCTGCTGTTGATTTGCAGATAAATTTGTCAATGTAATTTGAGAGGTATGCAATGGCATTTTCGACTTAAGCAATTTCTTCCTGTAAAGAAACAGTCTTTACTTGCCTTATGACAGAATGTGCCTTTCACTTCACTTAATATCATTAGTCAATTAATTAGAAATAATATGTGCTTCCCCCTTCCGGCTACCATTCTTTAAAACACAAAGATCTGGGATGTGAGGTTTTTCCCATTGTAGATAACCCATTACTCTCTTTTTCACCCATGTCCCCCTCTTTAGAATAGTCAACAGGTGATCCTACCACACAGGACAGCCTGTTTGTTGGCCTCAAATCCTATATGCCATATCAGCAAATAGTACATTATCTTCCTCATATTTTATGAGCCACAACATATGTTTTTTTCCTCTGCCCTGCCCTTCAAATCCCACTCACACTGCCACCTGGGAACATCAAGGGAAGTAACCAACAGGGTCTGGGAATTACAGGCGATGCTTGCAGCAATGGCAGACACAGAAAGAAGCAGGAGAAAATAGCACATTCTCTGGGTTGTAAAAGGTTGAGTTTGGCCATTTTATCTACCAGTCCTTAACAACAACAACAAAAAAATCCTCTAAGTGCCAAATAAATTAAGACTGCATTTTTGTTTAGTCAGCAGAAACCAATTGATTCAAGCAGTAACGATGTTATGCATAATCGAAATTCAGTGGTGTCTTTTACTTACCCGTTCTGCCCAGCAGCTCTCCTTTCAGAGGTTCCTATGAATATGCTGGCAACAGGTAATGGTTACACACCCTCAAAAGTTTTCTTTCAAGTCGCATTCCTCAGGGGTTGGTATTGGGACTGGTGCTGTTTAACATCTTTGTTGGCAACACAGACAGTGGGATAGAGTGTACCCTCAGCAAGTTTGCCAGCGGCACCAAGCTGTGTGGTGCGGTCGACATGCTGGAGGGGAGGGATGCCATCCAGAGGGACCTTGACAGGCTGGAGAGGTGGGCCTGTGCAAACCTCATGAAGTTCAACAAGGCCAAGTGCAAGGTCCTGCACATGGGTTGGGGCTGGTTTCAATACCGGCTGAGCGGAGAATGGATCAAGAGCAGCCCTGAGGAGAAGGACTCGGGGGTACTAGTGGATAAACAGCTGGACATGAGCTGTCAATGTGCACTTGCAACCCAGGCAGCCAGTCGTATCCTGGGCTGTATCAAAAGCAACGTGGCCAGGGGAGGTGATTCTGCCCCTCTACTCTGCCCTGGTGAGACCTCACCTGGAGTACTGCATCCAGCTCTGGAGACCCCAGCATAAGAAGGACGTGGACCTGTTGGAGTAGGTCCAGAGGAGGGCCATGAAGAGGTGCTGGAGCACCTCTCCTATGGGGACAGGCTGAGAGAGTTGGGGCTGTTCAGCCTGGAGAAGAGAAGGCTCCAGGGAAACCTTATAGCAGCTTTTCAATGCGGCTTAGAAAGAAAGATAGGGACAAACTTTTCAGCAGAGCCTGCTGCAATAGGACGAGTGCTAACAGTTTTAAGCTAAAAGAGGATAGACTTAGACTTGATATAAGGAAAGCATTTTTTACAATGAGGGTTCTGAAACACTGGAACAGGTTGCCCAGAGAGGTGGTGGATGCCCCATCCCTGGAAACATTCAAGGCCAGGTTGGATGGGGCTCTGAGCAACCTGATCTGGTTGGAGATGTCCCTGCTTCTTGCCAGGGGGGTTGGACTAGATGGCCTTTAAAAGGTCCCTTCCAACCCAATCCATTCTGTAATTCTTGATTCTTTATCTTCTTTTTCATATCCTTTTCCATTTTAAGAAGTGAGATTCCACATACTGTTATTACAAGAGATTAAGCTGCAATATGCAGTTGTCATATGTGATATAAGTATCTCCCTAAGAATGTTGAAGAGTCTTCTGTAGAAGAGTTAAGTGCTAGGCAAAGACCTCAGGGGGAAAGAAAAAAAAAGAAAGAAAATTAAAAAAGAGATCAATGTTTGGATTGTCTTGGAAGTAGGAACTGGACTCCCAAAAGCCTCTTCTAGTCTGATATTCATGCTGTGATGCTGCAAAATAAATCAGTGCAGTGTCTCAAGACCATTGAAGCCTAGGTGTCACTGCACAGTGTTTGGTTTAGTAGCCAGTCTTTCAAGAACAATCCCACTGTGTGAGCCCACAGGAGAAACTAACATAATTTCTAAGGAGAAGGATGCTTGTTCATCTTAAAATCCACACTAGCATTCAGGAAAATTCAGTTCACTTTCTGAAATCTCCACAAATTCTATGCATGACCAGGGGCTAGTAAAGCAATATTACTGTGTCTCAGTTCTGAGACAATAACATTTTGCATTTTGTCTGAATTGTTGAGGTGCTTTGTAATTTCTTTTGGAAAACATTAATCTTAATTATAGGTTTACATAGGTTAGAGTATAGTACACCAGTTTCCATCTTAACAGATGTTTTCAGTTGCTACCATTAGACAGAAAGTAGTATAGCATTAACATAAAGTATGAGTTCTCAAAAAAATGTCAGTCTTTCAAAAATGCAGGCAATGATCTCCACTTTTTTTTTTTTTCTAACAAATGAGTTAACAGAGAGGCAAACACAATCATTTTGTTTCAGCCAAGCTATTATCTTTTTTTGATAGTAATCACGCTGATATTCAAGTAACTAAGTAGCATATAAAATTATTGAATGTAATTACTATTATTTACTCTACTTAAAAAAAGACAAAAATCAGACACACAGAGTTGGCTGTGTGTTAGCGAAACTTTAACCACAATTTGGAAATGACTCAATAAGTATCCTTTAACTGAGCTTATCTTCTGGCTGAATGTTAATCAGTATCCTCTGCAACTGTAAACCAAAATGAATATGAGTATACTGTGAATCAAGAAATGCACACCATTAGGAAATCATTAGAAATAAAGGAAGCCACACAGCTTCGGGAAAACTGCTGAAGCTTCCCAGTATTTTTTTTTCCATTCATTTTGATCTCCTGTGCTTGGCTTTGCTCACTTCTGCTTAGCTTCTTCAGACCCACGTAGGACAATGAAAAACAGGTAAGAAATTCAGAAAAAATTACATCTACCACATCAAATCAGGGATGGTTAGGAGGAACAGGCAAATTCTTTTTTTCCAAAAATCTTCAAAAACATTCATGTACTGATTCTGATATACAGTATGCTGCTCTCAGGTCAGAATATAACTATTGAAGAAAATTTATATCAGACCCGTTGCTAGAAAGCATCTGAACAGATCTCATACTTCTATAAAAACTGTAAGGCTTTAGCTTATTAAATGGATGCATTAAGCTGTTCTACTTTGCATGAATTCTACTGCCAAAGAGCTTGGTTCTGTTTCTGCTAAATTACATAGTTAAAATGTTGTTTTGTACTACATTCACCCTTTCTAAAATAGAGTTTGAATATACAAGAGTTATCAATATCATATGGAAAGACTGCATTTCAGAGTAAGAGATACGTACCTTTATGAAGATTGTAGGTTAACTTTGAGATTAAAAAAAGACTTTAGTGAGTCAGTCCAGCGTTCATTTTCTTTTAAAGTTGAAACAAAAGTTTATCACAGAATATACCCTTATTTAATTTTTACAGTAAAACTTGAAGAAAATGCAGTGAAGATATGAAATTTGGCCTGATTTTGGGAGACATTTTCATTGACCACTTTATCTCAGGAATACACCCACCCTTTCATAAAGGCTGGAATTTTTCAATGTAACGTTTTTCAAGATGTGATGAAGCATTTGGAGTCTAACACTCCTGAATGAATGAGAGAAACATGGCAAGTCTCTGCCCTCACAATCCTGACTTAGGAGGGGCATGGGC
The DNA here is from genome assembly GCA_011801015.1 of Ardeotis arabs. Lineage (NCBI taxonomy): Eukaryota > Metazoa > Chordata > Aves > Otidiformes > Otididae > Ardeotis > Ardeotis arabs. The sequence continues at coordinate 31,441 of JAAGAY010001598.1, forward strand.
TTATTCCTGTAGCCAGAAATACAGTTGTATGCATATATGCTGGAGGAAGAGTGATGTGCAAGTCAGAGCTGACAAAGATGAGAGAGGGAAGGAGGATAATTGTGGACTGTTCTCAACAGAGAGTTATGTATAAGAAGCTGCCTCAGAGCTCAGCTGTGGAGCAAGGCACATTGGATCAGGAGAGGAATTTGATATTTTTGAAGCAAAACATATGTCAAGTTGTTGCATTTACATGATTTTTGTCTCAGCTTAAAGTGGAGGACTCTTGAAACATTTATGTCATCTCTAGAAGTTACTGTGATATAATTCAGTATAGCATACGTCTGATTACCAGCTTGGGGATGAAGGGGACCTTCTAGAGGTTTTATTCAGCACCATGACTTCAGCACTAGAAAATGTGAAAACAGCACCAGGAGCTAGAAGGTGATCTTCACAGGCTGAACTTACCTCATATTCTGGTGTGAATGTGATTTCTACCACATCTGTTCTGTAACTGAATGGACACCTACCCTGATTAGTCAAAAATATTTTGGGAATATAAAAGTCATGCCATCACTACAGACACTGATTTCACACACATTCCTCAGCTTATGCCATCATTTCTCCCTGTAGGAGCCTGTAGTTTAAAATCAGTTTGTTTGCTTTCATTTCTTTACCAGTTAGAAGGAAGGAACTGGAAGCTAGAGAGGATCTAGGGAAACTGTAGTGAAGAGCTGTGATGCACTAGCTTTGAATTCCCCATAGGTGTAAACCCAGTTGAAAATTCTGTTATGGGTACTGCTGTTACCATTTGCACTCTGTGTAGCTGATTAGAACACAAAGTGTAGCTCTCCTTTCTAGTATTCAAATTTATCTTGAGCTTTGAGAAAATAATCTTCAGCAGTTGGATACCCTGAGGATATATAATCCAGGCAGCTTTACTGACTTTTCTACTCTGTCTTCTATTATCCCATACTCAAAACACTTGACTTGTGCATTGTACTCCAAAAACCCTATGCTGCTAACATTTGTTATCTTGCTTAGGGGGTATCTAACAGTACCTGAACATATTACAAATATATGGTGATACAATAGAAATGCCAGGAGCATGTACACTACGATACATTCACTCTTTAAGTATCTATGAGGCTTTTTTTTCCAAGGGAATCTTTGTGAAACTTTTCTCATGTTTTACTTTACTTCCTTCTTTTCTCTGTCTTCCTTTTTTTTTTTTTTTGAAGGACAAAACCCCACTCATTTCCTGCCCTCATGTAACTGAAAATATCTCTTGGATTCCTAAGATTTTATAGATGCCTGTAGATTACTTTGCATAATTTAAATGACACATGAATATTTCAGGTCTCATTTTAAACTGTGTGCGATTTCAGGACACATGGGTCGTAGCGAGGACAAAGTCGTTTTCCAGTAGTTTTCATCCAGCTAGAGATAAATGACTGGACACTAATGCAAATATATGTGCTGTGCATATGTGACAATTTTTAACAAGAAACTAGTAGACAATTTGACTACCACTCTAAGCGAGATACAGCGTTGAAAGTGAACTGATATATAAATGTTGAGAAGGCCAACTCAAGCTCTGTATTACACTTAGTAAAACAGACTTTTCAACAATAAGGTGATCCAACAAGATGGAGGGCTAGTGGAGGTCCTCTGTGCTTTCTAGGATCTGAAGGCTTTTGCCAGTACCTTTCCTAACAGCTCATGTGTGCACATACCACATTGAAAGTATGGTAGCATCCGAGAACTGGGGCAGACTGAGTTATCTCAAAGAAATGAAAGACACCTGTTTTGTCCTGACTTAAATATCAGCACACAAAATCCCCTTCCTTTAAACCATGGATCTTAATTTTGATTTCTGTTTACACTTCAGTTGTTTTCTAAAGAAAGGGTCATTTCCTCTAGCTCACATAACCAGTAAAAATTTTTGCAAATGAGAGAAACTTTTACTTTAAACTTACTACTTTGTATTTCTAACCAGAAAAAAACATAACATGCCATATTTCTTAAGAAATTTTGTAAGTAAGTTATACACTCAATTTCTTAACTGTTACAGAGTTTTTAACCTAGAAGATCGGGAATTATGCCCTTTTTTTTTGCTTTCTAGTTTGTTTTATATTTTGCTTAAACTTTTGTCAGTCTCCATTCCAAAGAAATGGGAATGGAAGTAACATGCTTAAAGAATATTTGAATCTTGTCTTGTATGAGTTAAATATGAGTAGCTAAACTATTTCTGATACAAAAGAAGAAAGGAGTATTCTCAAAGTGATAGGTTATGCTTTTTGCTCAGTATCCCTCAGATTTTCTGAAGGACATGGAAGCACCTTTGGAAAAAATATGCTAGGCATTTGCATAGTATAAATGCTTCACTTACCAAAACCAATAGTATAAACTGATATTTATCATCCCTTCAGTTTACTACAAGCTTCTGTCTATGGGATGCAACTTTGCTATGTGTTCTGAGGAATTCTACAGGTGCCTGCCTTGGTGCCAAAAATAATCTTGAAAGCATGATACATTATCTCAGGTGTTTAGAATTAGCAAATGATAGCCCTTCCGTGCATTTTTTTATTCATAGTTTGCAACTAAGGGAGAAGAAAGTTTGTTTTGTCTTTTCCAACTAAGTTGCTCAGTTTTGAAATAGCTATTCCAAATGATGAAAAGGTTCTCACAGTGTCTGGTGAACTGAAACAAAACTAAATTAGATCAAACCCACAAATAAATGAAATACTCGCTTCGGGAAAAGGGTAAATATCAGTATTTGTTCCATTGTAATATCTGAAAATAATATGTATGTTTACTCAAGGTAGTGACATTGTGACTTTTCGAAAGCTCAAGCCCTCCTAAAAAAAGAAAGATATGTTCCCTTAGGTTATAGATGTATGTAAAAGTATTATGGTATGAAGAGGCTTCATTGCATTTTTAAATAACTAGCCATTGTATTTTAAGTTTAACTTAACACTGCCTGTCAAAATTTGAAATGTGAGCTGAAAAAAAATAGTTACATAGAAGAAACTGCTACATAAAATTCTAAAAATCCATTAAAAAGCAAATATTTATCTATACTGATAAGCAGCAGGGAAAAAAGGTTAGAGAAGTTATAAACTTGATAACACTAGCCCCAGATCTGACAAGCTTTATCTGCATTCTCCACTGCTGGAGAATGAAGCCTGTATCAGAGAGGTATCAGTATACCCTTCCCTTGGCATTCACAACTGGCTGCAGTTGGAGACATCAGGCCTAGAGGACTTTTCCTCACAGTCAGCTCTGCTATTCCTAAATTTGATGTGTTTCTCTAATTTGTATCAGGGACATGTACCTAATGGCACCCAATGTTATCAGCTAAGTTTTTTTTTTTTTAAAAATGTCAAAACAAACATGCTTACATGGACAGAGTCAGCTGGTTCCTTGGCTTCCTGAGGTCCGACACAGAAATGCCCAGAGATTTATTAATAGTATGGGTCATACAGAATGCAATCATAAGACTTTAGTATAAAGCTAAGTCTTAAGGTCTTCAAACATTTAGTTAGGGAAGTTTCAAAAGCCAGGTGGCAGCTTGGGACTCATCTGTGAGAATTAACGTGAATTTTCCTTACTGCTTTCATTCTATTTGCATTCTGCCATGTGTGTCTCTGTGCAGTATGCATGATGCCTCTTTTGGCTTTAAGACTCGACGGTGCCAGGCTGCATGTGAATGGCCATATTTTTAGTGACTTCTAAATTTCATTCTAGCTTTACCAACCACATGGACCTTACAGGGCATTTGGGTGAAAATCTGCCAGACTCAAACTTTGTTAGCTGTTCTTACAAAGACAACAAAGTACATCAGTTTGCAATGCTGCTCTTCCATTCAGGACAAACACGTACCTTCCTTTGGGGGCAAGCAAGCGCTAAGCAGTCCTGGTGGGAGGGCAAAGAAAAGCCTATGTGAAACAGCAGGGGTATATTGCCTTCAGCAAATCAAGTATTGTTCAGGCAAATGGTATGGCACATAGTTATTAATAACTTTTTTGGTGGTGGTGGTGGTGGTTTTTTTTTTGTAAGAAAGAGAGGCTATGATTGCGACGCAGATCAGACACTGTATCAGTCCTTGCTTAGAATGACATAGAATTAATTTCTAGCTTTACCATTCAAAAGTCATGAAAAAAAATTGCTTGGAAAAAAAGACTACAGGGAAATACTATCTTTAGCTTATCCTCCTCTTATGCCTTCCCATAAGGTGGATGTGGCACATTTACTAGACCAGTCACCTCCACATTTATTTCAGTGGGACCTGCTGAAAGGAGTCAGTTTTGAAAATGAGACTAATTATTTTTTAATTAATTGATATTGATCTGAAGATGTGCACTTTCCAATTTGTAAGAAGTATTAATTTTTGCGGCAGATCCCAAACCATTTCTTTTACTTCGCAAGACTAATCACAATTCTTTAAATATATATACACATATATATTAATTTGATAGAATAGATTGACTTTTTGCAATGTGGTCATGGGTTAAACTTAAAATGTGTATTTAATCTCTTACAGTTTATCTTGCTTCTTATATGAGCATATCGGAAACACTTATCAGTTAGTTACTGTCAATGACATGAGTTGCTTTTGGCTTAACTTCTTGTATGTTAAATTAACAAAGTAAGCAATCCCAGCATGCAGACCTGTAATATTATCCAATAGTTTAGTCCTTTTCAATCATATTGTTCCACACAGCTTTATATTATAAAGGCACTCAAGGATTTACTTGTGCTTTGTGGTATTGCCAATTATTTCTTATACGATTGCTTTTAATGTCCCTATGAAGTACTTTTTCAATCTTAAAAAAATTTTTGGCTAAATGATTGCGCTGGTTAGTACACTCATCTTAACCTGTCTGAAAGAAAATTTTACATTTTCTGCATGAGTGCTGTGCTGCACTGTTAAGAACTATGACTATCATTTATTTTTTTTAAAAGCTATGATACAGAAACCAGCTTAATATAATATAGTATTGCTTCAGCTCTCATTAGCTTGCACACACAAAATCTCTTCCTTTCCTCTCTATGTTCTGGGTTTGGCTGCCAAGAAATTAAGGAAAACCATCACATATACAAATTAAAGAAACCTCAAAAAATGACAACTACTGTGGTGCACTCACCACTTATATACATGTAGAAAAATGTGGTTCAGTGTGCAATCTCATAATTTGTTACATTCCACAAAATACATTCAAAATTTACATGAAAGGGGGAGGGTTCTGTAGTACACACTAGAGCTTTTCCAGTAATCAGTTTTCCTGTATCCTAAGGTGAGAACCTAAGGATGATTGCTCAGTTGCTGTAAGTCTTACTGCATTGTTATTCATAAGTGATTTAGAGTAACATAAAAGAAAAATAATTTCCTTTCCAAATTTGTTTGCCTTTCCTGTGCAGAAATATGAAACAAATCTAGAGTAGAAATATTTTGTTCTTTCTTTGAATCCTGTTACTAATTTTTTCTGCCTATTGATCTGTTTACAGTATTTCTTTTGGAAGTTTATGTGCTGCTTTCCTCAGTTGTTCATTAAATCTGTTTTTCCCAGGTTAACATTTTGGCCAAATTCTCAACAACTGTGGAAATGGAAAAAGCTTCATTGGTTTCAGTAAAACTATAGCAATTGACACACATTAGGATTCAATCTGCTCTTTAAAGAAGAATAAAAGCACAAGAAAAAGTAGAGTATTTTAAACTACATCCTGCCTTTTTACCTCAGGGTCCAGTAAATTCCAGTAAAAGTATTGCTGTAAGAGAGAGTTGTCGATTATAATTTTCCTTTTTCAAAAAGGGCCTGAAAATACTGCCATACTTTACCATTTTGAGAACTACATTTGCTGTTTTTAGTCTTCTATCTGTTAGAAGTATGTTACAGACCTATTAGTACACCTATTAGTACACTGAGCTAAGTGTTTTGCTAAGACTGAGATACTGTTTGTCCAGCAGTTGCTCCTGTGATAACTATTCTATGGTCTCAGGATCTCCAACTTCTATGCATCAGTATGACAACAGTATTTTTTACTGTTTAAGTTTCTGTGTTTGGCACAGTTTTAGATGTTAACATCCTACCCCTAAACGCACAAATATTTTATCCCCAATTGTATTTTAGTTCCCTATTGGATATTTGTTGCCACGGCACAAAAATAGCACAAATAATATTCAGAGATTGCCTAAGAGCAAATATAAATCAGGACACATTTTGCTAAACAAACTCCAGTGCTGACTAGTCCTGCTGGCTCTTTTTTTTTGTGTGTGTTTTATTAATGTCCTTTACTTTTTGAATCTCCTATAATTCAACTGCTTACTTATCCAGGAGCCTATATTCTGAAAGGCCTTTTCACTTTATTGCATAATGCATCCTGAGGGAGGTTTGGGAATAAATGGTCAAAGCTGGCCATCTGTGCCCTACAAATGAGCTTTTTTTGCTATGTACTTCCTCTTCGCTTTACTTACTATGCCTTTAATTCATTAAATTTGCCACTACCAAAACTTGGGCCTTCTCTATTTATTAATCACACTTTGTGTGATTTGTCAAGGAAATCTAGCACTGCTAGGTTTGTCAAGGAAACCTAGCATTAATATCAGATATGCTTGCATCAAGACAACAATAAATCTTTCATAATTTAATAAGTGATCAGTATCTTGAAAAGACTGACATTACACGGAAGGATGTGAAAAAAAAAAGTATGTATCAGCTTTCTTTTCTGACTGGATTTTGCCAGCTGGCAAAAAATGTTCAAGAGAGATCCTGAATTGACAGGCAAGGGGTACATCTAATGTATGGAGTAACCAACATGTTTGATGTTCTGGTCTCTCAATCATATAAATAGGGACCTGGCACTCACATTTCCAGTAGAGCTATTATTGTAAGAGGCCTGTGGTCATGGAGCATGCGTTGTTCTCAGACTATGACTAACAAATCAGTGAAAGCAGACAGACTAAAAGGAAAGCTCTTTATTTATAATATTCATACTTACCATTCAACTAGTAATATTTATCCCTAGATACTGCAGCACTTCTGTTGGGTTTCACCGCTACTGTGACTGTAAGGTTCTCTGGAAAGGTATAGAAATCATTCTTTGCACCAAGGAGAAACCTCCTCTCAGGCCTATAGCCAAGTATATGGCATATCTTCGTAAGGCAATGGTATTAAGCATGTTTTGCAAAAAAAGGTCAAAGGAAATATTTAACTTTTTACATTTCAAATTCTGATGTTTAAGGTATTGAGTGGAATAGCAATGACTCTGTGACCTTTTGGCAAAATTTTCAAACAGGCATTGCAAACTTTATTTTCTGGCATAAATGCCAGTTAGCAAGAGTGTATAGGAGAAGGAAGTCCTACTGGATGACTGTCAGAACCACATGGAAAAGGATTTAAGCACACCAAGAACATATAAATGCATAAATGATTAAACTGAAAGAGTTTACTGCCATGTTGATTACTGAGAATACACTTTTGAAGGTCAACACTACTTACATACAAGCAGAATAAGCTAGGTAGAATAGTACTCCACAGGGGATTTGCCACTATAAAATAAAAACAAGGAAAGCTGTAGTTCTTGGGAGGAGGGAGGTGAAGAGAGAGTAATCAAATAGCAATAATATTTAAAGAATGACTAATTTAAAAATGGCAGCTGCAAATATGCTTTAGCCTGCCTAATGCTAGCTAAACACAAAACTTCTGAGAAAGCACTTTGGCTTTATAAAAGCTTGAAGACATAACAATCTAAGGCATGTTTTGGCTCTCATCCAGACAAGCATTCAGTCGTATGATTCAGTTTAACACTCAGTAATTCCACTGACTTCCTTTCTAGACCACTAAGTACAACCTAGACAGAAACACAGAAAGCTCACTCTTTGCCTTCAGACCTTGAGGGGGAGAGCTGCTGGTAACACGTGGTGAACCCTGAGCTCTGATTTCCTAGGCTTCTATGCAAAGATGTGTACGAAGGGGAAGAGAAACTAAAATGGCTGTGGAATCATAAAGGATTCAGGCACCATGGTAGCAAAGAAGCAACTTTTTAGCAGGTCCTGCATCAGTGTTCAGAATAGAACTTACCAGAGTTGTAAAATGCGTTTCTTCGATAGAAGGGAATGGTCTGTAGAAATTGGGAAAGGATTTAAGGCACTGCCATCATAGAAAACTATTACTTTCTGTTGATATTGGTAACACACAAATGAAGTTACTCTCCAGGTGTGTTTACAGGGCTGCACCTGTAGATAGCATCTGTTACAGAGTTTCTTATTCTCTGAGAGTACATTAATGTGGTTCTTGTTTAATCTCTGAATTCTATCCCATCAGAATAAATACATCCTGACACAAATTCATATCCAGAGCGCTTTTTTTTTGTTTGTTTGTTTCCCTTTGGTTGTTCCCTTTAAGCTGTCTAGAGGAGTTCAGGAATGAAAGAGCAGAGAGATACTCCAGTGAGTCTGCTCGTTTGACTTGCAGTGTTTTCCAGCATTTACTTCATAGTAAGGCACTAAGAACATGCCTTTCCTCTAAAACTTACTCATGATCCATGAAAATTTGATTTCAAAATTACTTATTTAAGGGCTCAATACTGAAACATCTATCCGGTTCAGAAGTATTGCTTTCTTTATGGGCTTCATGCCTTTTTTAGTCACTTCCATTAGTTCATGAAGTCCTTACTCTCCATAGCTTCTCTCCTGAAAAAAAAATCTTTTTAAAAAAGAAATCAAACACTTATTTTTTACAAGAGTAAGATACAAAAGGAAAAAACATCTGATTTTCTTCTCAGTCCTATAGATTCTGATATTAAAAATGCTCTCAATGCTTCTGAGCATAGAGGAGCTCCAATATTATGCACAATAAGCAAACTTAAATAGATGCAGCACTCTAGTTGTGCAGCTACTTGGCAATTTGTCCCCTTGAAAGGAATTGCCCTAGCACAAGAGGACAGAACAATTAATTAGTGGAGCCACCAGAGAAGAGCAGAACAAGAGCCGTAGGATGAGATTTTTTTGGAGGAGGAGGAGACAGAGTTCTCCAAAGGAGGCTATAATTATTGTGGCAAAGGAGACATTGAAGGAGAAGAGTTGCAGAAACAATGCAAATGAATGGGTGTAGAGCTCAGCTCTGCACGATATAGAAAGTACTTGAATATGGATCTGAAAAAAATACTTTTTGACATGTTGTTCAATAAAACTTCCAAGGACTAGAGAGAGCTGGAGGGATGGTATGACTTTAGAGGGAAATTTGCAGCAGTAGTAAAGAAAAGAACAGAAGATTTACAGCCCTTTGTTGCACAGGAGGTCAAAGAGAAACAGTTGAGGACACATATCTGTAGAATAGGGCAGAAGTACAGACGGAATAAAGTAGGATAAATAAGGTGCAAGAAGAGGACTATTGCAGTAGAGAATTAAGATGAGAAATGGGCAGAAACAAAACAATGCTTGGCAACAAATAAGAGAAGCAACACATCGTATGCCAGAGACACAAAAAAGAGAGGGAAATCAAGAAGCCAGGGATGAACAAAAATGGAATATAGGGTGTCACCAGAAAGACCAGTCTGAGAAGGATGATTTGCTTACAGGAGCAACAAACAGAAAGACTAGTGATGCCTATCAGCACTGTCAAGACTAGCCAGAAAGCCCAGAGGCAAAGGGAGAAAGGATTTGCCAAGAAAAGCTGTGTGCTAGAGATCAAAAAGTTAGGGCTAAATTGAGAGTAATAAAAACAGGTTAGACTTTGGTTTTGGGAAGGAGAGTTTTTTTGAAATAGTGAAAGATTCTTCAGACATTCCAAGATTCTGAAAGAACTGCACATGAAGTTCTGGCAGGGGAACATACTACTGAAGAATGAGCCACCAGTGAGACACGGTCATGAAGAAAACACTGGCACTAGCTAGTTCCCTCTTTCCCATGGAATGTGAAAATATTAGCACTAGCTTCTAAATCATGAGATCTCAGTATGTTGTATGCTTCTGGTCACTTGTTTTCAAGAACAATGAGGCAGATGAGGACTACTAGGAAGATCATGAAAATGGAGGCAAATGTCTTCAAGAGATGGCATTGTGTAGTTGTTTTGAGTTGACCCCAGCTGGCAGCTAAGCTGCCACCCAGTTGCTTGTTCACTCCCCGCCCAGCCAGACAGAGAACTGAAAGGGTAAAAGTGAGAAAAACTCAGGGTCTGAGATCAAGACAGTTTAATAAGTCAAGAAAAAAAAGGAAAAAAACCCCACCAAGTAATGCAAAAGCAACCAGTCTCCACCTCCCACCAGCAGACTGATGCCCAAGCAGTGTCTGAGCAATGGTTACCTTTGAGAAACTCCCACCCCACCCCCGCCTCCCGCCCCCGCTTTAATACTGAGTATGATGTTATATGGTATGGAGTATCTCTTTGTTCAGTTTGGGTCAGCTGTCCTGGCCATGTCACCTCTCAACCTTTTGTGCACCCCTAGCCTACTCACTGAGAGTGGCAGGGGAGAGCAGAGCGAGAAGAGAAGCCCTTGCAAGTGCTATTCAGCAATAGCTAAAACATTAGTGAGTTGTCAACATTGTTTTGGTCACAAATCTAAAATATAGCACTAATACCAGCTCCTGTGAAGAAAATAAACTCCATCCCATCCAGACTTCGTACAATAGTCTAGCAAAATGTTGGCTGAGAGAAGACTGCTGTCTACTTACTTATCAAAGAGGGATCTCAATGAAGGAAAGAGTTGTTGTAGACTGAAGAACAGTACTGAAAGCATACGCACACATAACCAAGAGGTGGTTGAGAACTTGTAGGTTCAGGATCTGAATTCTCTAACCAAGAATAAAAATACAGTTCAAAATAAGCAAAAAAAAATAGTGGACCTTTGTACATAAAACCAACTTGCACAGGAACTAAACTTTCTTAGTTATAAATATCACATCTCAAGGATTCACTGAGAAATTTATAAGCAAATCTTAATAAAGAAATTTAGGTATATGGTATGTAGGCAAAGACATGTAATTTTAGCTTTCAGTACTTTCCTTTGGATGTAAATTAAATATTGTAAAGAATTACAAATATTTTCTTTTGTCTAACTTCTTAGATTATAGCTTCTATGACAGCCAAAACAGCAACTGTTTCTGCCTCGTTAAAGAAAAGTTCTGTCATTTGCTTATACGACTACTTCTTTAAAGAGAAAACACTACTACTGTGCCTTGGATTTTACTCAGTGGTAAATGCTCTTAAAGTGCTTAATTTTAACTTAATTATAAGAAAACAACATTCCTTTTCCAAACAGGTTATTGTGCATATCATAACTCTCAATTGCATTGGGGAATAACATTGTTCACTTACAAAGGCTTTAATCCTTAACCTAGAGTTGCAGGTTATTGTGACACAAGCTACAGATAAAAATATGTTACTTATTTGAATATGAGTTGGTCCCTTGTCCAAAGTTCAAGCTTCCATAAAACAAGGGTAAGTATCAGAGACGTAATAACATCAGAGAGGAATTGGTTAATGATTAAACAGAGTCAGAAATGAAAAACTAACACTAGCAAAAGGAAATTTTTAAATTACAATAATGTGTGTTCAAAGCAGGAGAATAATTTGTCAAAGCACGTAAGGAAGCATGTATGTTGTTGAACAATAGTTTGAACAAAATAATTAAGAAATCTAAGCAGAAAATGGCCCTGAATTGTTGAAAGGAATGTGTTAGGTGATCTACTGGATGTTAAGAACCTCTTTCTCTATAAACAAATGGAATACCCTTTAGAGTATGTATATAGTATATTTTTTATATATTTTACAATCAGTACAAGTTCTCTATTACTTCTGAAAACTAAGCCCTTATTTCAAATTAGCAATGATTATTTCATTACAATAAAATAGTTACCTACTGTATTTTAAGAAAACCAAAGATCAAGACAACTAAGGTAATCACTGAGAACAGTGTTTGCTGTCATCACAGTGAACAATTATTAAAAAAAAGGAAACAAATGACAAATTAATGATAACCCTGGCCCATTATTCATTTCCCTCACCTTGAACGCTTTATTCTACAGCATAAATTTGACAATGCATTTGGACTCAGCTCAGCTTTTTAAGGCCCCATAATACTAATTATGAAATACAAAGCTGGTAAGTGCTTATGGACCCAACGGAAGTCTTTTATATTTTAATTTGTAGCTACCTCTTCTCATTTGATAAAAATTTGCTTGTAAAATGATCAAAATGTTTACCTATTGTAAAATGCTTCTAATAAATTTTAAATATTTTATTAAAACATGCTTTTAAAAATTAAAACATGGGATAAAAACATGTTTTCTTCAGCTGTAGCCAACAAATCAGATTTTGAATTTCTTTAAATGTACTTTGAGTTTCCCCATAAGGCTATTTTTGAACTTCAACTAAATGAAAAAAAAAAAAAAAAGCCCCAAAACAAAATAGGATATTTTAAAGGATGTTCATATAAAATCAAAGCAGTTAGTATGCAGATTAAAAAACAAAACAAAACAAAACAACAAAACCATGACAAATTTTAGATGAAACAATATGAACTGTGGAAAGGTTACAACCTTTCTGTCATACTATAACAAAATCCTTTAGGTCTTTTGACCATAACCAAGCAGTTAATATTTCTCTCCTAGTTCATTTTTATATGTTTGGAAAATATGTATTATATTGAAATATACTTAATATTTTGGTTTTAATACTCACATATTTTAGATTTCCATTTGTTGTGGAAACAGTAACAGGTTGAGCCTTGTTTTTAGGCATACTTTGGGTAACAATAACATGGCATGTCCCATACTGAAATAATTCAGAAGATGGGTGAGCTATTACTTGCTCTGACCTTACTTTAATTTAGCTTATCGGTATGTCATTACATACTTCTTATTTAACAGGTTTTGGACACACACACAGGGTCTGGCACTGCTTTTGATTATTGAATGTAGAAATTTTTTTAGTGATTAGGTTACTAGGCTATTTCAGCTATATCTTTGGGTTTTCGAAACAAAATAATTGCAATGTATGTAAAATATTTTCTATTTAAGAGAGTAACAAGTATTTTTTACAAACACTCTTCAGGAGTCCCCTATGACAGATATTACTCTCCTGGCTTTGACAGTAGATGCTTTAGTAACAGCTAGGTGGTTTTCAGCAAGTTAGCTGCAAACCTGACAATGTATGGATTGACCTCCCATTTTGATATTTTTACCACTGCACAGTGCTAGCTCTTGTTTTATTATGTTCTCTGGTCCATTTTAAAATATTCCCTTGCAAGTCTGTATGTAAATAAACCACTGCTAAATAAACATTGTTTCAGTCAGTTAATATAAAAGTGCTGCACATATGATAAGAAATAAAACCTTGGACCAAAGGCACCGCTGCAATGAATTAACCTAGTTCTGTGAAGCAACTCTACCAGCTTAAATCAAAGGGCTTGTGACTTTGGAACAAAGGTTTCAAGGCTGTGTGCAGGGAAACCTGCGCTGATGGTCCACACACGGCTCACACCTCCTCCATATTTCCAGTTGTCAGACTCCACTGACAGAATTCTTAAACACCTCACTTCCCAGTATTAGATGTACATAGACTGTGTAAAGAACTATAAATATATACGATATCTGAATATTATATTTAAGATCTACACAAATAACTATAACATTTTAGGTATTCAATGCAAAGTTTCATATATATGCAACCACAATACTGTAGGTAATGTTATAGTTGTAGGTAATTAATAGAATTTGGGTGGCAATAGGCAGCCAGGGGAAAGATCTCCAGGATGGAAAACAAATCAAAAGTTTGTTAATATTGTCCCTGCATTAAATTGCAGTCTACCATATGAACAGATAAATTAATAGGGAGCCCAGGAGGAGTTCAGATTTTTGCAGTGTGTCTTCAGAATCTGATTTTCTACCAACTGTTTTGTAAAGTGATTATATAAATCTGCAAGCTACAAATCAGTTTGTCTTTTAAGCTACACACAAAAGGTTGTCTTGTCTTGATTGGCTGTCTTATCAAATTGGTTAATTAAGTCAGTACTAAAGCAAAATTATGTGAAATTGGATTGTGACAAGCTATCATCTTGGTTGTGTCTTTCAGAAAACACACATGAAAAGTATTTGTCTGCAATATCAGCTGTGTCTTCCTCTGAACAGTCATTTCTTTTGCCTTTCAAAGAATGAGATGGGACTAATCATCTTCTTCCTATGGTAACTACAAAGTCAATGTTGATTAGACAGTAAATACAAATTATTTATTTTTGCTACTACAGCTGTTACTTGCCTCCACTTGCTTTAGAGAGTGGATCCCCTCCTGCTCTGATATACAGTCACCCATTACTTCACAGGCCACAGCCCCTTACTTTATTCTGTTGTTCGCTATGTAGGTTCAGTCTGATCAAGAAAGGATCTTGGCGCTAATAGAATCACAGAATGGTTTGGGTTGGAAGGGACCTTCAAAGGTCACCCAGTCCAACCCCCCTCCAAGAAGCAAGGACATTGCCAACCAGATCGGGTTGCTCAGAGCCCCGTCCAACCTGGCCTTGAATGTTTCCAGGGATGGAGCATCCACCACCTCTCTGGGCAACCTGTGCCAGTGTTCTACCACTCTCATTGTAAAAATTTTTTTCCTAATATCTAATCTAAATCTATCTCCCTCTAATTTGAAATCATTACCCCTAGTCCTGTCACAACAGGCCCTACTGAAGAGTTTCTCCCCATCTTTCCTGGAGGCCCCCTTTAGGTATTCTCTGTGATAACCCTGAAGTTACTGGAAATGTTGGGTTTAAAGACCTCAATAAATTGCCATGTGTCTTTGCAATGAAAAAAAACACTACATGTGAACATGTTTAAATACGTACACTGAATTATGTATATGAGATCCCTCGTTCAATTTGCACTCCAGTTTCCTGTCTTAGAAAACTGGCCCTGCTTCTAGGGCCTACATGCCCTATCTGTTCTCTCCTTGTGCCCCTTCAGTCAAATCTCTTTGCTAGGTTCTGACATTTCTTCTCTCTGTCTCTCCTCCTGGCAAAAACATGGTAAGCGTCCTCTGATTCTTGCCATAAACCTCCTTTTCCTTCCTTTCCCAATAATATTGTAATTTTTGAGCCTTTGGTTAAGGCTTAAATGTTTAACAACTGCTTGTTTTAAACCAGCTTCCCAAAACACCTGGTCTGTCTCTCCCTACGTTGTCACAAATTAGTTATAGCATAGCAGTACTGAAAGGCATACAAATTAAGGATCCAAGCAGAGTCACATTAAAACCACAATGCACATTCCAAAAATATTCCAAAGGAGAAAGAAATCTTCCTTCCACCCTTTAGTGTTTCACTTTAGAGCCAAATCTAATCTATAGTAGGAGTAAGCTTTCCAGTGCACAAAAATTACATCTAAAATGACAAATAATATTTCTACAGTGCTTACAGTAGAAATCCCATAGTAGCAGGGTGGGAAATTTTCAGTATAAGAGACTTTGAAATTTGTGGGGTTTTTGTATACTTTAAAAGAATTGTAGGTATTTTACATGAAGTAGTTCAATGTTTTTCTTGCATTATGTTCTATAAAACTGATCTTTTTTAAAAACACATTGACTGTTTATATAGCGTGTGCCTCTGAGATATAGTTTTTATATAGCTATATGATTTTATGTTTGTCAAACATACTTACCTCATACAGGTACCATTTTTATATATATATGTGTAAACAATATATCTATAGTATCTAAATAATCTCTGACTTTTTTCAGTATAAATGATGTGTGTATCTACTGGTTAGCTTAATGGCCACTGTTTTTCTTCTGTTCTAGTGCTTATGTACCAAAGACAGTAGCAGGTCACTGCAAATGGGCAGAAGTTCTGAAAGATTTGGAGCAGATCAGGACAGCCAAAGTAAGTTCATAAAAAAGTCAGCATTTCATATAATCATAGAAGCAGACATAATAAATTATTTAGCACTGCACTCAGCTAAGAAGTGTCAGTGAGAGGGAGCAAGAAAAGGGATGGTGTTTGTATAATACCGTTTCATGGGTGGAAGCAAAGAAATAAAAGGTTAAAGGCAATTGGAGTTGACCACATACTGCGGACTCTAGAATTAAATAGTATTTTCTTTCTCACTTTTCCTAAGAAAAGGGGCAGTGGGCTTGGGAGTTAGCTCCTTCAGAGAAAGTATTGTGGGACTCAGTTCTGATGAGTCCTCTTCACAGCAAAGCCCTGCAGGTTACTAGGTGACTTTAAGATCCTCTGACTTGCTGGCTCCCAGTACCTGGATGGATTGGGCCCTTGAACTAGGAGCTAATCCATGTCTTGTAGAGTTAGCTTTGTTATCTCTAAATTTGTTAGTTAATGTTCATAATTCTAACTCTTGTTTTCTTTTAGGACATTGATGTCAGTTTATATACTGCAAACGCAGATGCGGGTGTAAGTAAACTTAAAATTTGACCACAACTGGTCTAATATGGTAGCTTCGTTTCTTTACTAGCAACTTTCTCCTAAGGCAGTCTTTGTCTAATTTGAGAAAAGTTTCAGAAATCAAATCATTTGCCTTGGAGGGAACAGTTCTGTTAGTTAAAGTACTTATGACAAATTAATTATTAATTATTTTTCTCGAATCACCTGCTATTAAAATTCATCAATTAAAAAGGATGATCCAAAATGATCTTATCATCAAAGCAAACACTGCTAAAATAATGTTGGCAGTCATTTGTAATTTGAGGGAGTGAAAAAGTGACAAAGAAAATAGTTCCAAAGATGATTATTTAACACCATGGACTATTTAATAGAATAAAATACTGGAGAAGTGGAATATGGAGAGTAACTCTCAGCATCTATCTGTGCATTTCTCTGCTTTTGCCATTCCTTAGCTTAGCAGCAAATGCCTAGGTACTCTCAAGGATTTTGATATCCAATAGTTGGAGGTTATAATTTATCCTGCAAAGGATGAATTACGTTAATTTGTCAATATAATTCTTAATATGATCATAGAAACCTATGTAAAATCATCTTAAATGCAGTTTTGATCAATTAATTCCTGAAGAGACTTTTTCATAATCTGTTGCCATGGAGCTCAGTCTGCATTCCATGGGACACATGCATCCCACCAAGAAAATGAATTCAGCCAGTACCCAACTCCTAGCAGTCACCTTTGGTATAAGCCCTAGTGGAACTGACTGGATTCACCGCTGTAGTAATGAATCCAGTGTGCTTCAGCCTTCTTCTGCGACACCGCTTTCCTGACAACATAAACATTCTCAGAAGGACTGTGCCACAAACAATACCTTAACCTTGTACACAAAGAGTTAATGAAAGATTTCCTGGAAATGATGGGCTGACTATCTCAGTGCAGAATAGTGCATGCAGAACACAGTAATGTTGATGTGTCCAGTGGATCTGGCAAGCCTGAGAAAGGACAGTCCAATGTGTCTGTACAGTTAGCCCTGTGCATGACTGGAAAAAAGGTTGCAAAACATGCACGTCCAGATGCACACACACATTCCCTTAACTGAACTGAGCCAGAGAGGTTAATCCATTGTAACCGATGACTTAATGCCTGGTAATGTCAGGAAGATTTTCTTAAAGCGGGACAGTCTGATATGAAAATCAGACAACCTGAGACTTATTCTTGGCTTTACTGTTGGCTTGATTGAGAAATTAGTGCCTCTGCTTCTTTTTCTTTAATTTGTGAAATACAAGTAATATTTACTTTGTCTTCTCCCCTACCTATTCTGAATTCAGATCTCTGAATGAAAGTGCTAGAACTACTAAGAATAATACTACTTTAATTCCACTATGTTTAATTATATCCCAAATTCCTATCCTAATTAAGTATTTTCCTATGTTCTTCCCCAAGACACTAAGTTTCACCTCATCTTAGCAAGCTGGCTGGCCTTTATCTTGTTAGCTCTCATAGCCAATCTTGCAAACATTTAAAACTATTTGAATAGTAAGAAGAGATATCCAGTAAATAAAAATGAGCCGCTTTGTGATAAATTATATCTTAGATTCACTTGTTCCTATTACAACTTCATGTTTTTCAGAAAGAATGCCAAGAACCTATAATGAGATGCTTTTTCTTAGAGATGAAAGTGGTTGTTCAAGAATGTCATATAAAAAATTGTAGTAGAACACAGGATGTATTGAACATATGGAAAAGTGGAAATGCAAGCTTACAAAATAACAAGGTAAGTAACACCAACAGTCTGTGGAAAAAAAGGCAAATCAAAAGTGTTTCTTCAGCAGCAGAAATACCTCTTTTGTTATATAGAAGGTAGGATAGTACAGATGAAAGCAAATGGGATCCAGTAATCTCTACATATAACAATAAAAAAGCTACACATACAATGATGAAAAAGCAGAATTCAGTGATATTTAGAAAAACACTTTCAGGATTCCCATAACAGCAAATAATTTTGACTGTGCGTGCATACCTATGCAGGGTGTTTGAATGTGTATGTACAAATGAAGTTTGTAACTTCAGTATCTAAAGTCAGGTATGCTCAGACAAATACAGGAAAGCATCCTAATTTTCAAAGGGACAGCAACTTGCATCTCTCACTGAAGTGCTGTATCTTTGAAAGCTGATCCTACTCAGAAGGCAAGCCAGCAGCTGCACAGAACATAAGTACCATGGAAGCCTCCAGTAGTGCTTTCTGTAGCCACTGACTACATTGGAATTATTCACAGGACAGGACAAACAAGGGTTAGTTCCCTACCAGAACAAATAGATCAGTATCCTGCTTTACTGTTGCATTTTCTTTTTCAGTTGAATTCCACATCATCAGCAAAATGCAAAGAATGTGAAGAATATGAAGAAAAAAATTTTACAGAATTTATACACAGTTTTGTAAAGGTTTTACAAAAGGAATGCAAGCACTGACCAAAAGACACAAGCTGGGAATCAAGATTCTTCCACGAATATGCCTGAGAGAAATTAGATTATCACCAACAATAAGCTGGAAAGCACTTCACTTACAATGATACTTACATAGCATAACAAGTAAACAAACAAAAATAAAATCCCTGTAATTCAGAATGTATTCATATCTGAATGCATGCAAATTGTGTTAATTATGAAATACAAATGAAAGGAACTTAACGAGGTTTAAAGCTTCTTATTGACTTAAAGTGCCTTTATTTTTTGGTATGTCCACCAGAAAATAAATCCTGCCTAATTTACCAACCTTTCAACAAAATTCTCTAAAGATCGCAAGATATATGCAATGGAAAGCTCCCCATGAACATCAGTTCAGGGCTAAATGTATGGGGTTTCAGAAAAAAGCTGCTCTTTTATTATTTTTAATATAAAATTATCACACCCTGTTAAACGCTATCTGTGCTCCTAGAAGATCCTAACTCATCTCTCACTTCTGTTGGTGGTCATGTCTGACAGTTTTTCTCATTAACATTGCTTCAATGAACTAGTGTCAAAACACAAGCTGAGGCCTATTTGTCCTAAAGGTTGTCTTAAAAGTCTGTTGGCTATCTCTTAACATAATTATTTCTACTGTGGTTTTCAGATAAACCCAATTACTTGTTTTGCCTAAGAATTCAACATAAAAAATTAGAATATTTATTTAAAGAGTCTTCCTTGCCCTTTTTCCCTCTCGTACAACAGTAGCTTAAGAGTATTAAAAGTTATCTCCAGTCTTCTCAACAGGAAGTCGAGAGCAGCCCTCAGGAGAAGGACTTGGGAGTGAACAAGCCAACATGGCTTCACCAAGAGCAGATCGTGCCTGACCGATTTGGTGGCCTTCTATAACGGGGTGACAGCATCGGTGGACAAGGGACGAGCAACGGATATCATCTACCTGGACTTGTGCAAAGCTTTTGACACTGTCCCGCACGACATCCTTCTCTCTAAACTAGAGAAGCATGGGTTTGATGGACGGACCGCTCGGTGGATAAGGAGTTGGCTGGATGGCCGCACTCAGAGAGTGGTGGTCAACCGGAGAGACCAGTCACGAGTGGCGTCCCTCAGGGGTCCGTGTTGGGCCCGGCCCTGTTCAGCATCTTTGTCGGTGACATGGACAGTGGAATAGAGTGCACCCTCAGCAAGTTCGCCGATGACACCAAGCTGTGTGGTGCTGTCGACACGCTGGAAGGGAGGGATACCATCCAGAGGGACCTGGACAGGCTGGAGAGGTGGGCCCATGCCAACCTCATTAAGTTCAACCAGGCCAAGTGCAAGGTCCTGCACATGGGTCATGGCAATCCCAGGCACAAATACAGGCTGGGCGGAGAATGGATGGAGAGCAGCCCTGAGGAGGACTTGGGAGTGCTGGTGGATGAGAAGCTCAACATGACCCGGCAATGCGCCCTTGTGGCCCAGAAGGCCAACCGCATCCTGGGCTGCATCAAGAGAAGCGTGGCCAGCAGGTCGAGGGAGGTGATTCTCCCCCTCTACTCTGCCCTGGTGAGACCCCACCTGGAGTACTGTGTCCAGTTCTGGAGCCCCCAACATAAGAAGGACATGGACCAGCTGGAGAAGGTCCAGAGGAGGGCCACAAAGATGATAAGAGGGATGGAGCACCTTTCCTATGAGGACAGGCTGAGAGAGTTGGGGCTGTTCAGCCTGGAGAAGAGGAGGCTCCAGGGAGACCTGATAGTGGTCTTCCAGTACCTCAAGGGGGCCTACAGGAAAGATGGGGAGAGGCTGTTCAGTAGGGCCTGTTGTGACAGGACTAGGGCTAATGGTTTTAAAATACATTTAAAATATATTTTAAATAATCTACATCTAATTTAGATTAGATATTAGGAAAATTTTTTTTACAGTGAGGGTTGTAGAACACTGGAACAGGTTGCCCAGAGAGGTGGTAGATGTCCCATCCCTGGAAACATTCAAGGCCAGGTTGGATGAGTCTCTGAGTAACCTGATCTAGTTGGAGATGTCCCTACTTCTTGCAGGGGGGCTGGACTAGATGACCTCTGAAGGTCCCTTCCAACCCAAACCATTCTATGATTCTAATGCTGGTGCTTGGTTCCACTGTTCAACAACAGAACACACTTTGTTAGTTGATTTGTTACCTCTGACACAGACACTACCTTAGTCATTATGGTAATTACTACAGTTAGATTAGCAATTATGAAAGATTTCAATCTCAATTTAAATCAAAGAAATGTAGTATAAGTTTCATCCTCTGAATAAAGGAGGTGACCAAGTCTCTCACACACTTAAGAAAAAAATATTTCTATGTGCTAGAAATATTTCCTATGTAGCAGAGTTTGTAACTTTGCTCTTCTTTTGGGACAAGAACTTTGAAGGCAGGAATCACTTTTGACCAGTTGTTGGAAGTCATGATACTATATTTGTAAGACTCAATGCAAAGTCTCCTGTCCCCTGATAGTTCTGAAATGTCGTGTAGTCTTCTTTCAATGCTTTCTAAAGTAACTGCTTTCTTTATGATTCATAACCATGTCATACCAACGGCTATCCATAATAAGTAATTCTTTCCTCCAGGCACCTCCATTTCCCCATCTTCATTTGATAAATGACTGAGTCCTTCTGCTGTCTACTTACCAAGAAAGAAGTCTCAATCTCATTATGGCAACAAATACACTGCCTGGTACTCCCTTATTGTTGGGTTACTCCCCACAGTCAATCTTGAGCACTTTGAGGTGCTGAATCTCCAGTAAACTACAAAAGAGAATGAACATAAATGTGAGTGCAGTGGATGTCATCCTCCAGACGACTTATAGACTAACTGAATGGTAAATTCATACACACATTGATATCAGGATTAAACACTGGCAGAGGTATCACAGAAGAAATAATCAAATTATTTGCCACTACAAAACATCACTGAAAGAAGTGTTTATCACATAGTCTGGATGAAGTAAACTAGCCCTACGTTTTAAATTTTTCCTGAAAACAATGGTATGCATTGAATATGTTTTTATCTTACCTGATGTCATATGCATAGGCAAGGTAATACCAGGGCACAACTGTGGTCTTTAATCAAAGATATTTTCCTTATCTCTAGATTTGAGGGAGCTTGAGACACAGTCCAGCAGTATTCACAATGGGAGAAACAAACAGCTCCTTTGCTCAAATAGTTTTCTTTATCTTGGCCATTGTGAAAATCAGTTACACAATTAATTTTATTCTGTGTTTCACTAAATCATTTGCCGGGGCAAGTATGTTAAATACTGTGAATTTGTCTTTCCAAAAGAATATTGCTGTCTGTGACCGCTCAGCTTACCACCCTGTTAGCCACTTTCTACTGGCTTCTACCTCTTTTATTTCTTTTCATCTCCACCTATTCCAGATGGATATTCTAGAACCAAAAAAGGCCATTTGCTAATCTAGTTCTCCAGTATTTCTCCTGGGGTTTTCCTGAGAGCTAAGCTGCCAATTGAAAGCTGTACTACATCCTGAATCCCATGGTTATAAGAAATGATCTGATCAGTATAAAGGATTGACTACATTAAGGCCATGTTGATTTTTTTCTTTTTTTTTTTTTGGGAGGTGAAGGAATACATACGTATCCCTGAGGAAAAGATTCAATATGACTAAGACATGCATGAATCTTGATCTGACTTGTTAGTACTGCAGGCAGAGCAGTGAAAACTAATTCAGGGTGCCTTCTTTTGAAGTAAACATCTGTAGGTTGAGGAAGGTACTTATTCTAAACAAAGTCTCGTCATGTGTGTGATATTTACTATCTAATCTTTTCCAACTACTGTTGATAAATGTTAAGAAAAAGATGAATACTGTATTTTCTCCAACTAATCCAGGCAGTTTGTAACTAAGGTGGCTCATAGCAGAGAGTTTCTACGTTTGTTCAGAATGAAAAATAACTCTACCTTTTGATACCAGAAGAGAAGAATAATGCTCTTCTGCAGGACTTATGGACTACATAATTCTGTGTTCCTGACTTTGCAATAATTTAACATCTATTTTTCCTTTCCTTTCCTGGTATTCAATATCTATATTTCTGTCTGTATTTTAACAGGATAATACAAGTAGCACTAGTGCAGATGATGTCGGACATCCTCTGCCTTCTTGTTGTTTTATTGGACCCTGAAGATAAATATTGGTTGCTCATCAATAGAACGTTGCGTCCAGTGGCTCCAAATATTTGAGCACTTGTTGATCAGGTACTGTGCAGATTATTACACAGGAAAAGTTTGAAAGTCCTCAGAGTTTGAAGTTGGTTCTGGATCAGCATCAGTATATTTATAGAAAGAGTATTATCTGTAATACCTCCCTCTTAAAACACATAAGATAATTCAACCAATAATTTCTGCAGTCCAGATTTTCTTTTAAACAGTCTATCTACACTGCCTGATCAATAGATTTCAGTTTCTGCATCCCTAGTAGACATTTGGACCTTAAAAAGTAGCATCTGGCAGTTTCACCATAATTTTTTAAGTCAGTTCAATTTCTGACTGAGTTTACACAGTGATTTAATTAAGCTAGTAATATGGCATTATCACTGTTGAGTACACTGAAGGAGTATTCTCCTCTGATACCCAAGGTAAGTTTTCCACCCTGACTGGCCCTTCTTAGGTATTTACCTATGTGGATGCATAAGTCTGTAGGAATTAATTACTGCCTAGAACTACTGGTCCATTTGTCCCTTCTTTAACCAAGGAGATGCTGTTTTAGTCAGCAAGACACCTTCAGTGAGTAGCCAGCAGCCATGGGAATCTTGAGAGAGAGGCAGGCTAATAGAGTATTGCTGGTCTATAGCTTACGGTCTCTGTTTTGCCTGGGCAGAAGCAGGCGACTGACTCCTCATAATCTCACAATTATACTCAAAGGGGACTAAGCTGCCATACCTCTTCCTTCTCGTATTGGAAAGTCAGGAAAAAATGAAACATCCACTATGAGAATGAAAGCAAACA
The DNA here is from genome assembly GCA_011801015.1 of Ardeotis arabs. Classification (NCBI taxonomy): domain Eukaryota; kingdom Metazoa; phylum Chordata; class Aves; order Otidiformes; family Otididae; genus Ardeotis; species Ardeotis arabs. The sequence goes on from JAAGAY010001598.1 coordinate 55,237, forward strand.
GGAGGAAGGAAATTAGAAGTGAGAGCCACCTTAAATGATAACAGTGAAAGTAAAATTAATCCAACTCACTGTTAATCTACGGCATCAGTTTTTTTTGAGTAGCAGAATTTGGCAAGAGGCTGGATGGAAGCAAGGATATGTCTGCAATTTCAAAGTTAAACAGTAAATTTCAAAGAGTACTTCCCACAACTGCAGTCACATCATTCATGTCTTCCCCCTAACAGGCACCAAAGGGGGCTTTTGGAAGACTTTGGAAATTCCCATCTGGAGTCCCTGAGCCAAGGTCATGACGGTCTTGGCAGAAGGATTAAGAATGTGAGAACGAACTAGCTGCTCAGAACAAGTGGACAAAGCCAAAGCAAGAGACACAAGCTTCCCTGTATCCTTAAGTCAGTACTGGTGTTCTTGAGAATAGAAATAGCATACATGTTTATCCAAAGTGGCCTTCACTTGCAGCTCATCTGTATAAAGGTGCACCTTCTAGCAACAGAAACTAAATATTCCATACCAGAATTTCTGTACAGCATCAGGAGACTGACCAACATGACACTGAGCCATACTGTCGTGTGTAAAGAGCTATACTTTCTTTAAAGGCAGAGAAGAAAAACTTTGCTACTATGCTCTCTATGGAATATTATGCACCTGCACTTGAGGAGGAAAAGAAAGCCATAAATGTGTAGGTTAAGTATTTTGCAACAGTAAGATCAAATCAGCATCTTTAAACTGTTTCCTCACAACTATTTTCCTCCAAAACCTGGAAATGTTGGAAAATTCTCATCTCCTTATCAAAGGCTTAATTAGGCCAATAATCAACACCTTAAATAAAGACACAAAGAAATAAAAATCTGGCAAAACTTCACCCTCTTCTGAATGCTTTTTACACGCAATATTTTCTTGGTCAAATCAAGCTGATCAGGAATCAGTTGGATTTGTAAAAATTGGGGAGAAAATGGGCAAATACAACAAAGAACGAAACATCTGTTTAAATGACTGAGTTACCTGTACCATGTCATAGGCAGATCACTACCTCTGAAAGTGAAAAATGTATGAGAGGGAAAAATGAACAAAGTTAGAACATTAACAGAAATGAGGGGGATTTCTGGGAAATTTATTGAGAAATATCTAAGGCTAAAGAAGCTTATTTTAACTTTAGCGTGCAAATTAATATCTTATCCTGGTTCTCTTTCTTCTGAGTCTGAATCAGATTTTTCAGAGATGGATGATGACTATAGGGTAAAAAGCTTTAAAGTCTCAGCCAGATGGTGAATGGGGAGGGAAGCATTGAAGAAATGTCAGAAGTTATCTGAGGTGTGAGGCATAATCTTCAGAATATATCTTTGTGGACAAAGAAACGAACTAATACAAATACCTTCATCCTCACCTAATTTATTAGAGCCCATTTGTAAAAACATGTGTCCAACAGAAATGGATCATAATAGAGTTCCTACCAACTGTGACTCTAATGCTATGTCACCCAAGAAAAGAGTTGAATCCTTCATCCTATTCCTTCAAAATGTAATTTCCCTGAGGAACATAAATGGGTTTATATTCCAATGGGATGTCTCCACAGTTCCTTCAAATTTCTAAAACCAAGTATAGACTTAAGATTTATCTAGAGCTACTCTCTCATCATATTCAAATTCTTTAGGCAAGAAAAAGTAACAACATTGTTTCACCCACAGACTCTAATTCCACAAAGTCCTGAACTACAGAAACTTTGCCCCTTTGTTTCTTTTCCTAGTGAGACTCCACACTCCTCTGGGTGTTCCACTTCAATACATACAGGTCAGAGTTCAACCTCTGTGTACAATTACCGAAACTCTGTAGTCACCCAGATAAACCAGCCTGCTACGTGGCTTAATATATCCTCCAGTAACCTCACTTGCTTCTCATACATCTCACATCAACCGCTTTTACAGCATAAAAAGGATTATCTGCACTTTCGGTTGAGCAGAAGAGTATTTGTCAAAGTTATGGGCTTTAACAAAGTTTGCAGCTGACAAACTCTTCTGCTTTACATCACTTCTCCCTGTGCCATTAGATTCTTCAGCATAAAAAGAGATTCAGTGCTGATTTCCTACTTTGTGACTATAGTTTTATACAAAATACTGCTTTCTTTAAACATGATGAAACAGAGCTGAGAATTAGCCAAAGTTCGTTCAGTATCAAAACATTCTGTATCTTTCTGTAAGTGGTTGTGCCTTTCAAATTAAACAAACGTGCACAATACGTGATATGGAAAATTATCTGATGCTCAGAGGATCAACATGCAGCATACATATAAAAATAAAAATATTTCTATATATTAAAAACCATATATATATATATATGCTTTATTTTATGTTTTGATTACTCAGTCTTCCTATGAATCTTTAATTTCTGGTGTTTTGTTTACTCTATCCAGATGGTTAATTTACCATTAGAGACCCTGAATTGATTTCTTTTTTCTAGTAGAAGTATTTTTTTTAAGAAGTATGTTATCTAAGTTCTATTTATGAACAAATACGTTCAACTGTTTTACATGATTATACATTGTGTTGCTTTTGAATATACAGTGGTCAAACTCTAGTATGAGATAAGCTTTATGCCAGAAAATATTAAATTATGAGCACTGTGGTTACGTTAGAATATAGTAATATAATAATATATAAACATAATGTTTATGATACATAACTATAATCTAATAATAAAATAATGTTGCTTTAATATAATGTAATCACATTGCTTTATGTGTTAATTCCCATACTGTTTATTATCAATAAAATTCCTAACTCTGCTTAGTCAACTAATATAATTTTTTTGTTGTTTGCACTGCACACTTTATCTATGTTGGCAGTTACACAGTATGAACACTAGGCATATAAAAAAAATCCAGAAGTCATAATTTTTGTGGTACAAGAAGGTAGAATGTTTCATCTACAACTTGTGATAGAGACACATTTTAATTTATGCCTGCATTTCATAAAAATTAGATGTTGCTTTGTGGATGAAGGAATGACTCCGAAAAGTTAAACAGGTAAAAGTAAAAGATGGTTTGGCTTCATTTTCAAACCACTGTAAATTATTTGCACTGAGTGTTCTAGACTTCTAGAACATGCAGATTTACCACTGACATCTACAGGCTCAAACACACCTATTTCTACCTGGTATATTTGCTGTATTTACTTATTCATATCTTGCATTCCAAGCACTTTAAGGTAAGGGCATTATTTTTGTAATGTTCATTGGAGTCTTCAGGAATAATCAGATCTCACCTACTTCTAACTGGAAGAGCTTAGAGCTTATCCACTTTCCTACATCTAACAGATGAGCTTACTCATATTTTATTTGTGTATGTGTGTGTACAGGGTCAACTACCATATGCCTTAATCCAGAGATTTTTTTCAGCTTGTGGTCTACAGGACATCCAGGCAGAAAGTAACCAAGAAAAACAAGCCTATTGTCCATCAGAAAATGTTAAATGGTCAGTAGAATTAAAAAAGCATGAAAAACCCCATAGTTCTAAGGACTGCCTCCAGTAAAAATAAAAACATTTTAAGTACTCTGAGACTGGTTTCTAGTGCACTTTTTTTCACAAGTTGTAGTTGAAGAAAACAAAGAACTGCAACTGACTTTTTATAAGTCAAGTTGCTTTCTCAAAATCAAATTTTAAAATACAGTGACAGCAACGCTAAAGGAACTCGCATTAGTCCCAAGTACGGTATTCCTGTTGTGAGATGGACAGAAGCCATCAGCTTGCAGCTTTGTTTATTCAATGCCTTTCAAGAACCAACTGTACTGGGCTTTTCAAAATGAAATACTGCATGTCAATAATGATTACACTAACTTAGTATTTTTTCTACCACAGACGACAGGTCTCATTAAAGTGACTAAAGAGAATTTAAGAGAAGTTTAAAATATACTTATGTCATTAGAAAGCTTCTAATACAGCACAATTATAATACTGTATTTAGCAGTGTCCTATCTGCTAAATCATTCTGTTTTAAAGTTGCCTTTCCTAGCTCTTCTAAGACTCATATACTTCCTTCAGTTAGCTTGAAATCTGTAGTCTTGCAGTAATAGAGGACATTTTAGCAATCCCAGCTTGGGATCTTTTGAGCCAAACGGGCCAAAATTTTCTCTTTCAACAACACCACCACCACAACCTAGTATTTCTTCTAATTGATAGAGTCTACTGTTTATGAATGGAATTCTGAGAAGTTAAATAATGCTTTTGGTCTACCTCAAACCATTCAAGTCACTTAATATTTACCCAGTTAGCAGTACATCAAACACCCCAGTTCTCTAAGGCAGCAATATTGAATAGCAGGTGTTCATTGTCATCAATTATGACAGCTGGGAATTTCTTCTCCTCATTAACCTTGTGACTTTTTACATCACATTTTGCAAGAATGTTTTTTCTTTTCTTATTTTACTTACAAGATACCAAATGAGAGATTAATCTATATTTCCTTTGCTTGCTCCTCTGGCAAGCCTACTACAACTAACTCAAAGAAAATTAGGTCATTATGCATAATTTATATAACTTTTTTTCTGTAACAAGCATCTTGCTTTCATGCATCATTCGACATTTGAAATTTTTTACTGACATCTTCAGACAACACTTCTCTCTTAAACACTGCCCACTGCAGGACAGTGACTGGGCTTCATTTCACCCTAGACAATCTTCCTAGCAGTAGGTATCAGGCATATTTGGATAAGGTAACATCCAAAATCCCTTGGCTGTACTGTATTTTTATCACTTGACATAATTCTTTTTTAGGACCTCAGCCTCTAGTATTTTATACCACTAATAAATTATGAAGATCTACCTGGGACAACTTAGACAGAATTCATTGAATTTCTTAAGTAGTTTGTAAGCTTTAAGTTCTCCAGCTATGACATTGTCGTAGCTCAGCCCGGATCGGGACGAGACTAGCAGTCTCTCTCTCACTCCTCCCACCCTCTGAGAGAACAGGGGGAGATAATAGAAGAAAAACGGCTCGAGGTTTGAGATAAGGATGGGGAGAAATCCTTAAAGTTACCATCACGGGCAAAACAGACTCGACTTGAGGAAAACTATTCATTTATTTCTAAAACTAGCAGGAGAATGACACAGGGAACAAGATAACCTCCCCCCCACCCCTCCCCTCTTCCCGGGCTTAACATTATCTCTACTGCCTTCCCCCCACCCCTCCGAGTGGCACAGGGGGGGAAGAGAGAATGGCAGTCGCGGTCAGTTCATCACACGTTGTTTCATGCCGCTGCTTCATCGTCGGGGAAAGAACTCCTCACATTCCTCCCCTGCTCCCTCGTAGGGTCGCTCCCATGGGCCACAGTCCTTTGTGAAACTGCTCCAGCGTAGGTCATCTCTTCCATGGGGTGCAGTCCCTCCAGAACAGCTGCCCCAGTGGGCCCTCCACAGGCCACAGCCTCCTTCAGGCATCCACCTCCCCTGGTGTGGGGTCCTTCACAGGCTCCAGGTGAATCTCTGCTCCTCCATGGACCTCCATGGGCTGCAGGGAGACAACCTGCTCCACCATGGTTATCACCATGGGCTGCAGGGGAATCTTGGCCAGGAGTAGCATTACTCCTCCCTCTCCTTCTTCATTGACCTTGGTGTCTGCAGCCGTTCCTCTCAGAAGAAAAATTCTTCACAACAGGCTGGCAGACGCCTCTCAGAATCTCTTCACATCATCCATCTCATCTCTCCACTTCTTGCAGCCAGGCTGGGCCGAGTTGGGCCCAGTCGGCCGCCCGGCAGGAGGCCAGAGGGTGAGGGCTGCAAGGCCCACAAGGCTCGCGCCTGCCCCTCTCTGCCCCTGCTCAGCTTCTTCACATCTTCTCCCCTTTTTTTTCTGTTTTCCCCTTCTTAAATAAGTTATCGCAGAGGTGTTATCAGGGAACATTCTGCTACCAATCGGCTCGGCCATGGCCAGCAGCAGGTCCGCCCTAGGCCCAGCTGAGTCCACTGAACAAAGGGGAGCAACTTCTAGCAGTTTCCTACAGAAGCTTCCACCTTAGGCCCCCCCTCACTAAACAAAACAGAT
>JAAGAY010001599.1:0-49721 GCA_011801015.1 Ardeotis arabs
CAGAGGCGTTATCACGGGACATTCTGCTACCAATCGGCTCGGCCTTGGCCAGCAGCAGGTCCACCCTAGGCCCGGCCGAGTCCACTAAACAAAGGGGAGCGACTTCTAGCAGTTTCCTACAGAAGCTTCCACCTTAGGCCCCCCCTCACTAAACAAAACCACAACAACCATAAACACTATCTAATTTTGACCATAAACACTCTCAAGGCAAAAAGATTCAAGAATAGTATATATTAACATCAATAATACATGCAATCATCCAGAGGGAAGTAGAAAAAAATAGCTTTTTTTTTTCATTTACTAAGAAGTACTATCAACTGTCCTGAAAGCTTAACTGCTTGCTTAAAGTTTATTCTAATCTTCCTGCCATTGTCATGGTTTTCTAACTTTTCTGACCAAATGAAACCAAAGGAATCGTCCTTACTAAAAGCAACATCAGACAATATGATAGATAAGCTTCACTGAAGTTAACTAATAAAATGAAGGCTTTTCTTCATCTAATTTCACTGGTCAAGTAAGACAGGTATAAATTACATGTATCTATCTTCATGTTTTGTTAAGCTTAAATTAGGGAACAACATGCCAGTCTGCCTGTTGATCTGTGGATAAGGGGAGATAATTGGATATTTTATAATATAAATTCAGCAAGATGTTTGTCAAGGTCTCCCATAATATCCTTATAATCAAATCAGTGAAATATGGACTAAAAGGGGAATAAGGGTGATTGGAAAATTGGCTGGACAGTCAGACCGAAATAGTTGTGATGAACCCAGCTGGAGGTCAATTGGCAGTGTTGTATCTCAGGGTTTGATTCCAGAGTCAATACTGTTTAATGTCTTTATCAGCTATGTGGTTGATGGGACAGAGTGCACTCTCAGCAAGTTCATAGTGGAAGACTGCGGGGAGTGCATTGGAACTATTCATGCATTCAGCTATTCAGAAGCATAGGACAGGCTGGAGAAGTGGGCAGACAGGAACTTCATGAACCTCATTAAAAGTGAAGACAAAGCCTGGACCCTGGGATGGACAAAACCCTGCAGCAGTACAGGCTGGGGCCAACTGCTTAAGAGCAGCTCTGTTAAAGGATCTCAGGGCCCTGAGGGACACCAGGCTGGTCATGATACAACAGAGGCCCTGAGCAGCAAAGAAGCCACTGCATCCTAAGCTGCACAAGCAAGGGTGCAGGTAGTAGGTCTGGTGAAGGACCCTGCCCCACTATCCAGGACCTGCGAGATGCACCTGAGTGCTGTCCAAAGTCTGAGGTTCCCACATACAGGACAAAAACTGATGCATTGGAGCAAGTCCTAGGGAAGCCGTGAGGTGCTTGGAGGCTGAAGCATGGGGCATCTGATGAGAGCCTGTGACAGCTGTGTCTCTTCAGTTTGGGAAGGGACAATTTTGGTCCCTTTTGGTCCTTTTGATCTTGTTGGTGTCTGGAGATACCTAAAGCCTAAACTGTTCTCAGAGGTACACAATGTTCCACAATGAGAGGAAAGGAACACAGTCTGAACAAAAGTTAGCCTGACTTGATGGAAGGAAAACCTTTTTCTGCTTAGAGATGGTTCAACATTCTCTCCAATGTCATGCTTAGAAATATTTAAAAACTTACTGGAGAAGCCTTTAAGAGGTGTATTCACTGTACCTGCTTTAAGCAGGTCATTGGACTAGATAACCTCCAGAGGTCCCTTCCCTTCTATGTATATGTGCTGATTTTGGCGGAGATGGAGTTAATTTTCTTCATAGCCACTCAGATGGTGTTATGTTTTGGATTTGTGACCAAAATAGTGTTGATATCTTACTAATGTTTTAGATATTGCTGAACATTGCTTATACACCATCAAGACATTCTGTTTCCCATTCTGCCCTGCTAGGAGCTGGGAGGGGACACACTCAGGACACCTGATCAAAGGGAAATCCCATACCACATGATGTCATGCTCAGCAATAAGCATTGGGGAAAAGAAGTGGGAGGGGAAACATTCAGAATTATGGTATTTGTCTTCCCATGTTACAGTTAGGTATGATGAAGCCCTGCTTTCCTGGAAACAGCTAAATATCTGCCTGGCAATGGGAAGCAGTGAATTAAGTCCTTATTTTGATTTGCTTGTAAATGCAGCTTTTGCTTTATCTATTAAATTGTCTTTACCTCAACATAGGAATTTTTTCACTTTTACCCTTTTAATTGTCTTCCCCTTCCCACTGTCAGGGAGTGAGCGAGTGGCTGTGTGAGGCTTAGATGCCTGGTGGGGTTAGTCCATAACAGTATATCATGTTTCAATGATTTGACGATCAACAAAGCTTCTACACTTTTAAGGTTTGTATCATTTTATAAAATAAAACACTTTTTAAAAGATTGAAACTTTTTTGATTTTTTTACTTTTACAAAAAATTAATTTTTTTAATGTAATTTAGAGTTTTTAAATGATACATCTTCAGTTTTCAGTCTCAATTCTGAACTATCATTTTGCTCTCACATTCCACCTTCTTCATACTTGCAAACTTCTGTACCTCTCTAATGCTAAGATGAAGTTTCTGTCCTAATCAATTTCCCAGTTGATTAATTTTTAATTTTGTTAAATGATTCCAATGTATCAAATAAACTGCAGTTTTCATGCATTACCATTAAGTTCATTCTCAGAGATTCATAGGATAATTCATAGGATCATCGGTTCCTAGGATTAGTGGAGGCCTCCAACCCCAGCCCCTGCCCAGAGCAGACACAGCTATGGGGTCAGATCAGGCTGCTCAGGGCTTCACCCAGTCAAGATATGAAACCCCTCAGGCCAGAGATGGCCCAAACTCCCTTGGCCTTGGCAACATAGCTGGGCTGTCCTTGTAGGAAAAGGGCTTCTCTTTACCTCCAGTCTGAGCTTCCAGTGTTTCAGCTTATGCTGCTGCCTCTTGCCTTTCTGCTATGCATTACTGTGAAGAGCCTCACTGTGTCTCCCCCATTCCTCCTGTCAGTGCCAGGGATGCTGTTGAATGTCCCCAAAGTCGTCCCTTCTTTCAGCTGAACCAGTCCTAGCACTGCAGCCTCTCCTCACAGGGCAAAGGCTCCAGTCCCCTCTTGGTGGCTTCTGCTGATTTAATTCCAGTTTATCTAGTCCCAAAACTGGACACCATATCTAGATGTGACATAGTAAATGCTGAATAAAGAATGTTCCCTTGATGCTATACCCCAGCTCACATTGTCTCAGGTGCTTCTGGCCCCACTGGCTGTGGAACAACTGGGTCTTACCCAGCTCACTGCCCAGCAAGGCCCAGGGCCATCTCCACAGAACTGTTCCCCAGCCCCACCAGCCCTTGAGTGCTATTACTGCAGGGCTCTGTTTTTAAGGCTTAGCCTCTGTCATAGCTGAATTTCACCAGGTCACTTGCAGCCCCTTCCTTCCATCTATACAAGTCCCCAGAACACAAGCATGTCAACAGGTCCCCCCTTAGTGTCATCAGCAAACTTGATAGGCTTGCTCTCCATCCTCTCCTCCGGGTTACTGGATAGAAATGTTGAATAGGACAAGTCCTAGGACAGACCCTGCATAACAGCACTCCAGGCAGAGTACAACCCAGATATCCATGGTCCTCTGAGCCTGACCATCCAACTAGTTGTTTGCTGGTTGTCCTCTCCTAACTTAGATACAAGAACATTGCAGGACATTGTCTAAAGCCTTGCTATAGTCAACATACACATCATCTGTGTCAATAGATTTAGTAATTTTGTTACCAGAGGCAGTCAGGTTAAGGCCAGAAAAATATGTTTACTGTTTCAAATCATCATCTCCTTTCTGAGTCCAGATATGTATTCCCTGGGGACTCACTCCATTGTTTGGCTTAGTAGAAAAGTGAGGCCAACTGCAGTCTGTAGTTTCTGCATTTGTTCCTTTTAAACTTTGTAGAAAATGAATGTAGCATTTTCCTTCTTGCAGTGGTTGGAGATTTCCCCCATTCTCCTTGACTTTTCAAAGATGATAGAGAATGGCCTTGTCAAAGGAACCACCTCAGTGATGGCTTCACAGATTGAACAGGATTGTCAAATTGTCTCAAGTAATTCCCAACTCAATCTCATCCACTCCTGGCCATTCTCCTCCTTGAATACTTCTAATTAAACACAGAGGCTTAGGAGACCTCGCTGGTGAAGACTGAGCAAAAGAAGGAAGGGAGGTATGGAGTACCTCAGCCTTTTCTATGTCTCTTGTCACTAAATCACCTGCCACATTCAGCAGTGGGACATTTACTCTATTCAGTCCTTTACTGCTAATGTAGAAGTTCTTGTCCTTGATGTCCCCATGTCATTTCTGAACCTAGTTGGACTTTGATTTTCCTAGCACCAATTCTGCATGCCAGAGTAGTGTTTCTAAACTCCACCTTTCCAGACTCTCCCTTGCTGTCTTTTTGCATTGGAGCTCTGTCATGAGTTCCCTGCTCAGCCAAGCTAGCTTCCACTATGTTTGCTTGCCTCCCTGGGTACCACAGTTGACTGTTGTACTTGGAGATGCTGTCCTTAAAGGTTTGCTGGTTTTCCTGAGCACCTTTGACTTTCAGTTTCTGTCTACCATTAATGCCCATCTACCATCTGCCAAATCTCAGAATAAGCCAAAATCTGCTGATCTGAAGCCCTACTCTCTTTCCTCACTCCACTCAAGATCTTGAACTTTCTGATAATGTGATCACTACAGCTAAGATACCATTGATTGTCACATCTCTAGCCTTGAGCGAATAGCAAATCAAACTGCTCATCACTTCTGGGTGATGCATCCCATATCTGTTCACAAGGTTATGTCCGATACCCTCCAGAAATCTTGACTGCTTGTGTCCTGTAGTTTTGCCCTCTGACCAGAGGACAGAAACAGTAAAGCCTCTGTGAGAAAAGTGTTCTTGACACAATTATTTAAAGAAAGCTTTGTCCACTTTCCCACCCTGATGAGTTGTCTGTAGCACACTCCTGCCACAGTGTCACACTTGGTGGTCTGCCCTCTGGCTCTGAAACACAAGCTCCCAGCCTGTCTTTTGTCAGTCTCCATAGATGAGCCTCACACATCCAAGCTGGTCCTTCACATTGTGGACAGTCCCTGCCCTTGTCTTCACTGCCTATCTTTCCTGAAGAACCCATCACTCACTCCACTTGTTGAAGCTGTCCCACCACATCTGCCATTGCAATATTGCTGTAGTGTTGCAGCTGCACATGGAGCTCTAGTCCCTCCTGCTTTGTCTCCAGAGAGTATTTGTGTATGTACACTTGAGGCAGATGTCCCCTTGCCCTGTATCATCACTCCCTTGTTCCCACCATCCGGCATCCTTCTCCATCCATCCCATCTGAACTTTCCCCACTTGACTTTGGGTCATAATCTCCCTCCCTGGTATCACCAGTTTAAAGATGATGTTACCACTTCAGACAGTCTCTTGGCAAATGTGCTCTTGCTACATTTTATCAGGTGAATCCCATAAGCCCTTTGCAGTCCTTGATCCTCAGTGTGGGTCCTATGGTTGTAAAAGCTGTGTCCCTGCCATCAGCACCTGCTGTGCAAGGAACTATTGACCCACAAGATCCGTGCACTGCTCCCCAAACCCTTTTCCTCTCATTGACAGAACAAAGGGGATACTCTCCCTTTTTCACACCCTGTGGCACAAACCTTGCTCTGCTTTCAGCATCAGGACTTGCTGATGTGCAAATCCCTCACTGGCACCAGCCAAAAGCCATTGGGTCCTTCCCTTGGCAGAAGCAGGCTGCAGACAAAACCTCAAATACACTTTCGTTGGAAACAGCTGACAGGGGTTGTCAGAAATTAATGCTAGAGCTTCCCAGGAGGAACAGCCTGCTGTGGTAACCCTTTCTGTTCAGCTGCAGGCAGCCCAAGGTGCCTAGGGTTGTTCCCAGGAGATCCCAGAAGCAGAGCCCAGAGATTACTACACAAACAGCTGCTCGTGTAGTTGCACGTGCTAGCCACACAACAGGAGCTGCCTGGTGAACACATAACTCCTTGTTGCTACAGAAAGAAAGCCATGATATATGCAGTACATGAGCCACCACTGTCTACCTAACCATCTCCACTACAATATCCAGCCAGCTTCTATATCTGGAATACTTGTTAGGCAGTAGTTCTTTTTGGTTGTTGCTAAAACAAGAAAATACTGTAAAGTTCAGATGTAGTGAAAGTGACTCATGGAATGGACCAACTAGGCACTTGCTACTACCAGTAAATTTTTAGATAGACTAAAGAACGACCAAAAATTCTTCTAGTCCCTTCTGCATACAGCAATATTAAGTGTTTATAATACTAGAAGCTGAAATGTTTCACAAAGGAATAGGTACCTTACATTTAAATTTCCTTTTTAATATTAGAGATAGTCACATTTTTTTTCCATCAAAGTTGCTTTCACTGGAAGAAAAATTTATGGAAAAGAACTGCTTACAGCAAATTCATAGATTAAAGTTGATGGCAAATATTTGGAAAAGAAAACCATGTTTATTTTTCCATGAAAGTTACATGGTAATTTTTATATAACTTATATAGTTGTACATAATAAATTAAAGCCAAACCAAAAATAATTAAAATGAGATGATGTTAACCTTTTGAAGGAGACAAAGAAACTATGAAGCTAGGCCTTTGGAATGGCAACAACATTGCATACCAAACACATTCTATAGTTTAATAAGTGATTATCTGCTATAGTTTCAATTTTCACAAATATACTTGCAGTTTTCCATTCCACCTGAAGCAGTAGTAACCAAAACTGCACTTGAATGTTCACTTGAATGTTCCTTTTTTTTTAAAAAAAAAAGACAAAAGTATACTTTATTTTTACAATCACTTTTTGCTTTTTGGTAACTTTGAAGATGGAATGTTTTTCTCATATAAGCACAGAGAAACAGAAACAGAAAATAACCCATTGTGAGGAACAGAGATGAAAAGTTTGCTAGCAGAACAGAATTTACCGCAGTACTGTAGCTGATGTTTACATATGATGGAGCACTCTCTTTGGAATGTTTCTGTTCTCTCCTTGCACATCCCTATCTCCATCATTTCATACATATATATTTTTATATATATGGGAAGCAGAGGTTCTAACGATGTTTTCTCACTAGCTGACCCAGGAGAAAGACACATGTAACATGAGGAAACAATTCATCGCTTATAGACTGTAAAGGAACACTAGAGGATGAGCTGATGACCTTTAGATGAAGAAAATTTCACCTCAATATAAAGAAAATCTGCTATAGATTGTTAGGTTATATCAGTAATTTAAAAATAAATTATGACTTCAGCTTACTAGAATCAAAGTGGGAATTCTTTCTTTACTTTCTTTGTCTAATCAAATTTGTGACTGTTCTTTATTCTTCATCTATTCTTACTCTGGTTTTGCTCTGTGAAAATTGAAACGTAACTAACAGTAGCAACAGCACTATAAAAAAGCAATTAATAGAATAAAATTGTATTATTTTTTCCAAAGAGAGACTCGGTTAACAATTTTGTTTGCAATTAGAAAAACTGACATCATGTAGGCATACATTTGCAGAGAAACATAACCTGGACAATTTTAGGACATCTGAAAAGTAACTAGAAGGATGAGTACCTCCTTCCCTTGGCTGTTCCCAGTATACATCCTCTTTGAGCTAACCGTAAAAGTTTCAGGTAAAGGACACCTTGTAACCTGTTGCTGCATACGTCCACCTGCAGATACTCCAAACAGCATAGTTCCCTGGCTAATCCAGTCTCTTTCAATTTGCCAAGTTGCAAGTCAGAAATTGAAATCCTGACCAGAAAAGCAACACTAGAAATAAGAGGGTATAAAATTAAATGAAACAAGTGTTTGCATCAATAACTTCCTTAAGTTACTTGTGAAGACTAGAACTTTTTTTGCTATGTACCTTTCAAGCATGTAAATCTTATGTTCTATAAACTGGAAAATATCATTCTTCTGCCTGATAAAATGCAGAGATAAACAAGTAATACACTACCCACTTTTATCCATGTAAAGGAACACGTCCTGCACATAATATTTAATAGCTACCACCTAGTTATTTCTGCAGATAAACATTCAAAAAAGACTAAGAGGGATAATCTGTGTGATATTGGCTACATTTTAATAACTTATTTACTTTTTAGAGATAAGTAATGCCGAAGGACTGGCGAGCTTAAAAGATTGGCAATGGGACGCAGATACATTCAGTAATGGGTCAGTAGTTCAGATCTACTCTAGGCCAAACATAATTGAAAATTAGCACCTGATGGCAGTCACTGAGGCGTGTGAAATGTACTAGTTGTCAGTCAAGCCAATAAGGAGGTTTCAAGATTTAAGGAAAAAAAAAATAGTTTGTAAATTTACAATCACTTGGCAATCTGGGCATTATTGGGGTAATAAAAAATCTTGAAAGATTTTTCCATACATCCTCCCACAGAAGACAGCTGACAGAAAATCTGTATGTCAACTTGCTCTAATATTGTAAAAGTATTATTTTATGCCTATGAGATTACACGGGCTCATTTTCAGATATTTTAAAGTCTTTTAACCGATACAGGATTTAAACATTTTGGGGCAGAGATGTTTTTTCACTTGTGCAATGTGTGTCACTGAATAAAAAGAATTCATAGACCATGGCTAGATTCTGGCAGCTATGAGAGCAAAAATACTCTCTGTGTTGTAGCTCAGCCCCGATCGGGACCAGACTATGCAGAGTCTCTCTCTCACTCCCCCCACCCTCCAAGAGAACAGGGGGAGATGATATAAGAAAAACAGCTCGAGGTTTGAGATAAGGAGGGGGAGAAATCCTTAAAGTTACCGTCATGGGCAAAACAGACTCGACTTGGGGAAAACTATTCATTTATTTTTAAAACTAGAAGGAGAATGAGACAGAGAACAAGATAATCTCCCCCCACCCCTCCCTCTTCCCGGGCTTAACATTATCTCTACTACCTTCCCCCCCATGAGCAGCACAGGGGGGAAGAGAGAATGGGGGTCGCAGTCAGTTCATCACGCATTGTTTTATGCCGCTACTTCATCGTTGGGGGAAGAACTCCTCACAGTCCTCCTCTGCTCCATCGTGGGGTCCCTCCCACGGGCCACAGTCCTTCATGAAACTGCTCTGGCGTAGGTCTTCTCTTCCACAGGGTGCAGTCCCTCCAGAACAGCTGCCCCAGCGGGCCCTCCATGGGCCACAGCCTCTTCAGGCCTCCACCTGCCCCGGCATGCGGCCCTCCACGGGCTGCAGGTGAATCTCTGCTCCTCCGTGGACCTCCATGGGCTGCAGGGGGACAGCCTGCTCCACCATGATCGTCACCACAGGCTGCAGGGGAATCTTGGCCAGGAGCCACATTACTCCTCCCCCTCCTTCTTCACTGACCTTGGCGTCTGCAGCCGTTCCTCACAACAGGCTAGCAGACGCCTCTCAGGATTCTTTTTACATCTTATTCACATCTCATCTCCTCTCCATTTCTTGCAGCCGGGCCGGGCTGAGTTGGGCACAGTCGGCTGCCCGGCGGGAGGCCACAGGGTGAGTGATGCCTGCAAGGCCCACAAGGCTCGCGCCTCCCCCTCTCTGCCCGCGCTCAGCTCCTTCACATCTTCACATCTTTTTTTTTCTGTTTTCCCCTTCTTAAATATGTTATCGCAGAGGCGTTATCACGGAACATTCTGCTACCAATTGGCTCGGCCTTGGCCAGCAGCGGGTCTGCCCTAGGCCCGGCCGAGTCCACTGAACAAAGGGGAAACAACTTCTAGCAGTTTCCTACAGAAGCTACCACCTTAGGCCCCCCCTCACTAAACAAAACCAGAACACTAGTAAATAACAACAGTAGTAGAAATAGAAATAAACTTATAATAATATTATTAATGCTAGTAATTAATTTCTAATATATATATTTTTTCCTTTGGAAATATAAGATACCATTCTATGATTCTATAAAACTGTGAGATTCAACATTCTTGTACAGTCCGCAAGAGGATAAATAATTATTATAGATACTTAGGGGACGACTGAGGTTTTCACCTGATTTCACCTGTCAGTGAGCTGTATTAACACAGATAAGTGCACACTCCAGCAGAAAAATAAGCCAATACTATCCAAAAAAGGAGTTTTATTCTTATCCTGTTTATACGTAATAATTCAGGTGGAATAATACTGAAGTTGCTAGAGCTATGTGTGGAAGCGAAAGAATATTTACAGTTCAGCTAAGTCTCATCACTGGTCACTAGAAATGTCAAAAATACAGAATTCTACAGCAGTACACTTATTAAAAACAGACAGGCAAGAGTAAAGTGCATGATACACCGTGCTTTTTAGAGAATTTAAGGGTAAAGTGAAGCGTATCTTAGAAGTGATGTAATTTTTTATACAGCAGACACTATTGACAGCTCAGGGTGGCCTGTCATAACATGATGGAAATGTTGTGTGTATAGCCAAGAGTTTTCTGCATAGTACTATTTTTAAAAAAATGCTATGTTTCTCTTGAGGGTGTCATTAAAGTGAGGTTTCAGAAGCCTTTTAGATGAGTGTCTCAAAACTGTGATCTTACTTGCATGCAGTCACGCTATGAGCAAAATACTCTCTAGAGGAAAGAGAGTGGGTGCTGGGGCAGAGCTTCATATTTTTGAATTATTACTATTATGTCTGCTCTACTCAAGTTTAATTTCACCTGTTTAGTTCTCATTAAACCTATCATTCAGAGCTACTGTCTGCCAAGATAAATGCATTCATTTTCTGCTTTTCATATTTTGTCACAAGAAGATATATATATATATCACAAAATGAAATAGTAACTCTGAAGTATGTCTTTGTAAATAGACTGTTGTAATCTGCATATATCTCTAGAGGCCTAGTCTAGATGAGTTCTTTGAAAGACTGTAGAAGTATGAAGGTCTTAGCCACACCATTGTTTAATTTAGTAGAGGAAACTTGGTTTGTTTATCGATAAATACGTTTATTAGAAATAAGTTTATAGTGGTGTTCCCCAGAGCTCAGTCTTGGGACTAGTCTTGTTTAATACCTGAGAATGTGCTCTCAGTAAGTTTGCAGATCACACCAAACTGGGTGGGAGTGTCGATCTGCTCCAGGGTACGAAGGTTCTGCAGGGGGATCTGGACAGCCTTCATCAATGGGATGAAGTGAATTGTATGACATTCAACAAGGCCAAGTATGAGGTCCTGCACTTTGGTCACAACAACCCCATGCAATGCTATAGGCTTCTTGGGTAAGAGTGGCTGGAAAGCTGCCCAGGGGAAAGGGACCTGAGTGTGCTGGTAGAGAGCTGGCTGAACACGAGCCAGCAGTGTGCCCAGGTGGCCAAGAAGGCCGACAGCATTCTGGCTTGCATCAGGAGCAGTGTGGCCAACAGGAGCAGGGAAGTGATTGTGCCCCTGTACTCAGCACTGGTGAGGCCGCACCTCGAATACTGCGTTCAGTTTTGGGCCCTTCAGTAGAAGAAGAGTGTTGAGTTTCTGGAGTGTGTCCAGAGAAGGGCAAAAAAGCTGGTGAAGGGTCTGGAGAACAAGTCTTATGAGGAGGGGCTGAGGGAACTGGGACTGTTTATTCTAGAGAAGAGGAGGCTGAGGAGAGACCTCATTGCTTTTTACAGCTACCTGAAAGGAGGTTGTAGGAAGGTTAGTGTTAGTCTCTTCTCCCAAGTAACTAGTGATAGGATGAGAGGAAATGGCCTCCAGTTGTGGCAGGGGAGGTTTAGATTGGATATTAGGAAAAATTTCTTTATTGAAAGAGTGATCAGGCACTGGAACAGGCTGCCCAGGGAAGTGGTGGAGTCACCATCCTTAGAGGTGTTCAAAAAATGTGTAAACATGGCACTTCAGGACATGGTTTAGTGGACATGGTGATGTTAGGTTGATGGTTGGACTTGAGGATCTTAGAGATCTTTTCCGGCATTAAAGAGTCTCTGATTCTGTTAAAGATTCTAAAAAAAAAAAAATTACTGTAAGAATTTTTAGAATATTGATGAAATTTACAGATGACCTACTTCCTTGCTTGAGTCTCTAAAGGACTATTGCATAGAGAGTATTCTGACAAACTGGCTTCTTGTATTCTGCTGAGGTTGGGGTTTCTGAAAGAAGGTGATCAGGCTTTAGCTCTCCAGGTGCTAACATCTTCAAGACATCTATAAGTGGAAATACTTCCCTTATTCTGCAAAACAATGTATATAAAAAGACAAAAGATTGTTTAAGATAAGAGCCTCATTTGCAAAGTATATGTTGTCAGAGATTATAATCTATCACAGTTTAAATTTTTGCTTGCACATTCTTTGTTGTGAATGAAATAGCACTTATGAAATCACAGTAAAGAGCATAGCATGAACAGGGTGTGCTGTCAGGTAGATCTTTGGAAGAAAATCAGAGGAGTTTTTGGGTTGTTTTTTTTTTTTTCCCCATGCTCTACTACATGATCTAAAAAAGATACTAAGTTTATTTTATGTGTTTAGATCATCACAGTTGCAATTATAATATACAAGCAGATTAAATATTATAATTTCATCCCTCACAATATAGTTGACTATGGTCAATATATACCTACACACATTTATTTTTAGTAGAGTATTGGAAATGTTAATATTCTGCTTTTTAGGTTTTAGGTTTTGAGGAGTTTGTGGGAGAATGAGTTGAATCCCACACTTCTATATCATAGCCTCTGTTTCTGCTGAAAATGGCATACTCTTCAGTCAATTCAATGATCTTTTGTGGTTGCACTTAATAAATATAAACAGAGAATTCTAGACTAATTAAAGGCATTAATACTAATAATTACTGTTAATTATATTGTGGTTGTGAAATCTCCATCCTTGGAGATATTCAAAAGTCATCTGCTCTGGCTGAACCTGCTTGAGCAGGGTAGTTGGACAGGATGACCACCAGAGGTCCCTTTCAATCTCAACCATTTGATGGTGCTATGAAAAAGTAATAAAAAATTGCCAGTGTAAGGACAGTTACACTTTCTTATGCACATTCACTCTAACTCACAAAAGAGAAATTGTGAGAAAAAAGAGAAGAGTAAGCTAGGTCAGGAGAAAGTCATAGAAAATCAGTTAGTAGAATAGGTACATTTCTGTATCCAATGGCCCCTCACAGGTCTTTTGTGTGTGAGTTTATAATTTTTTTTTTTTAAATCTCTTTGTATTTCTGAACTCCAGTGTACTGTGGTGAACTGATGACGTATCACAGGTTACCCTGCAAAACATCTGTGCGATACTGATAGGTCTTTCTGAAGCACAAGAGTATGAAATGTCCTGAATGTTCACACCCTATAAGAGGTGGTAACTCTTGAACAAAGTTACAAGCATAAGACATCTGAATTACCACAACTGCCCAAGTGCTTCAAGAAAAGGGACTACCATGCTAGCAGTCACTAAAGCAGTATTTTTAAAGCTAAGTGCTTTAAGGTGTTGCCATGTACACTGACACAAAGTTAAAACATTCATTTGCCTAAGGTCCTAAAAAAAAGGTTTAGGCAACATGAGTTCTGAATCTAATTCTATTTCAGACTGAGTGAGGGTTCAGTGCTGATGATGTAGATATATAACTTGTTCTAGGTTGTTAAGATGGCATCAGGAGAGGAGGAGAGGCCAAGTGATTTTAACCCAAGATTTACATTTCACAAATGAGTCTACAGGACACCTAGTAAGCACCTGGACAGCTACCAGATCCCTTTATCTACAGAAGAGTATGAACAGTTGTGGCAAATGATGTAAGAAACCCATCAAAATTATATTTGGTAGTTCAATATTAATATGATATTTTAATTTTAAGTATTTCATGTGAAAAAGTTTGCTTTAATTATTTACACAGAAAACTGGTTTATTTCTTTCAGACACATCATTTCCTTCTCTATTTTAAACTTTTTTTTTTTTCTACATGTACCTTTGTTCCTTTTCTGGATATTTCATCTCTCTTTCCTCTTTTTCAGTGTGATGGTTTAGCCCGAGTTACCACACAGTTCCTTGCTCACCCTCCGCCTCCCCAGCGAGATGGGGGAGAGAATTGAGAAGAAAGGAAAACTCATGGGTTGAGATGAAGACAGTTTACTAAAATAGCAAAGGAAAACTACAATAATAATAGAATATAAGGATATTAAAATACATAGAAATGAACAATGTATATTTTCTCACCACCTGATGTCCCGATGACCGATACATCCCATCCCAAGCAATAATCATGGAAACAAAACCGAGCGGCAAGCAAGGAAGCGAAAAGGGAGCCAGCAAGGTAGAGAGACCAATGCCAGCAAGCAAAAAAGGGTTGATGCCAGGAAGGCAGATACTTGCCCTGGCCAACCCCCAGTTATATACTGAGCATGACGTTTATGGCACGGAATACTCTCTTTGGCCGGTTTGGATCAATTATTCTGTCTGTCTTTCTCCCAGCTTCCTGGGAGAAAGATGCTTCCTGCATCTGCACATTAGCGAGACTTGGAATGCCAGACACTGTCCTTGGTCTCATTAACAACAACTCATATCATCAGGGTGTTTTATAAACATTCTTCACACACGAAATCCAAAACACACTGCCTAGACAGAGGAAAATTAACCCCATCCCTGCTGAAACCAGGATGTCAGACATTGCCTTAAAAAGCAAGTCTTCAGCTTCATTCTTTTGCTTTGTTATCAGTAACTCTGGTAGTTTCTTTCTCAGGAGTGGGGGAAAAGCTGGCTATGCATTTTAGTTGATGTAAACCAATCTCCATATAGGGTTGTTTCAGCCACCAGGATGTGCATGGGAATCAAAGAGCTCCTACAGATATGGACAATTTTTCAGAAGTCACTTACTGAAAGTTGATAATGTTTTTTGCATATAAAGAATGTTACTCTTTTGCATATAAAGAATGTTACTCAAGCTGTAAAGGTGTTTTTAATAAAAGGTATAAGATCATTATAATAACATTACATGACTTTTGATATAAGTAATGATGTCTTCTGATATTAGTAATCACAGATGCTATCAAAACACAGCCTTTTGATTTACTGTAATTTAATTACAATATATTTTCATACTTATGTTCTATTACTTTACAGATGCTTTCATTTCAATGATGATTAGAGTTCAAGTTTCAGAGGAACTAAGAAATTATATTTTCTACCTGAATTTTGCGGAAAAAGAGCATCAGAAAAGTCAAACCAGAAAGAAAGCAAAAAAACCCCATATACACACACATACAACAATACAGCTGAACTGAATATTTCATCACCAGGTTATTAATTGTAGGAAGATACTTCCAGAGATTATGTCCTCTGTTTGCTAAAATTGCTAAATTCTATCAATATTAATAAATTCTGCCAGATTTTCTGCCACAATATATTTCCCATAGGGGCAAAAACCCAACTGTTGCTCACCCAAACTTGCATAAACTCTTCCTCCTTCAGATTTGAAATTCTAGGAGTATAAGACAATAACTTATTTACAAAATATTATGTTGTAAATGCCTTTATAACCTAGATGAGCATAGCTCCGCAGTGCCTCCAAACTTAAGATAGTTTCAGCCAGTTAGATTATTTTTTCTTCTTTTCTTTCTAATGTATATACAGAAAATAATAAATGAGGATAAAATATTAACTTCCAAACATGTGTTGTATCCACAAGACTAAACTATTATTAGTGTGTCTAATGGAGCTTTGTTTTCTAGCTCTGTCACAGTCTTGCTGTGTAAAATTGAACAAGTCCTTAACTTTCCACACTCAGCCTTCCCTTTCTGTGGAAAACAGCAAATACTATTTACCTTACATGGACATTAAAAGTATCATATTTATGATTGTCAGGTATCTGACAGTCTTCTACATGTCTTCTCCTGGTGTTTAGTCCTCCCAAGAATAGTGTGCCTAAAAAAAATCATAACTTTACAGTTCTTCCCAATAAACTTGTTACTGATGTGTCAAAGTAAGCTCTGTAGACCAATATCTGCTTTTAAATATTTATTTCCATTTTGCTTGCCTGAATGCGGCTATCTGAACTACATCAGCAGGTTGTTAGGCAATATGAATTTCTGTGAGGAAAATGGATCTTTTAGGTTAATATTTTAGTGAAACATTGAATTGGTACATCTGTTTTTTCAAAGTGTAATGTTTGTTTGTTTCTTTCTTTTTCTTTCTTTCTTTCTTTGTTTATAAGATGTAAAGTTCATTACATATTTGTTTATGTTGTATCTGGTACAATAAAAGAAAATTAAGCACTCATTGCTGATTCAGAAACCCATGTTCCATTTTTTGCTTATTTATCCATCCAAAGGTATTCAGTTGGGAAAAAGTGACTGCAATGAAAGTATCTAGACTATTTTAAATGAGTTAATAACCTGGGTGTTAACTTTTTTTCCAGCTTCAAGCAAGAGAAATTAAGAAACAATCTGAAAGGTGACCATAGATATATTATTCTCCTGTTATATCAGAATCAATAAAAAAATGAAATTAATGCTAAGTAAGTTGCCTTTTAATCTAGTATGACTTCTTCAGCAGCAATGAATGTAATTTTCATCCATATAAACAGAATACCTAAATCTTCTAAGATATGTAGAAACTTCATTTTGAATTAAAAATATCCCCTTAAAATATTATAAAGCAACAATTGCGAGGGACATACCTTGTATGCCAACAAGAACTCAAACCAGTTTAAAACAGAGAAAGCACATCTTAATTATGGGATATTTGAACAAGTCAACACAAAGAAAACCAAATAAAAGCAACAATGTAAGGACAAAAACTTGCAATTGTATCTTACAGGATAAATCTTCACAGCTAGGAAAAATATAGGCCTGATTTTATGTGTTCCTATTTATAAAGTGATGCTGAACTGTTGAAAACAGATTAAAGTAAAAATAGAACAGAGAGAGAAACTAAAACAAATTGCGCAAAGTAACAACTAAAATCCTCAATGGAAAATTCCATGTTTAGACAGGAAATTTCATATGTTATGGAGAAAATCCCCCTGCAAATTTTTTACTAATGTTTCATTTCATTAATTTTATAAATTTTTGGAAGTAATTTAGTCTTGCTCATTATCAAAAAAACCAAACAAACAAACAAAAAAACCCCACCCCTGGGTAAAAATATATTAAAGTGTTTAAAATAAAAATAGTAAAAATCTACTTGTAAGCATCTTATATGTCACTAAATTACATGGTTTTCAGAACAGAACTGGTATGAAAGTAGCAGATTTTTAAGCCTATACTTGAATGGCATAGTGAAGTACATAGAAGACTTGTTAATACATTGAATTTACTCAGAAGAATACACTTATGCAATTTTACTTTAGCTATAAAGTTTGGGTTTTTTCAGTAAGCTTAATATTCTGTACTGTATCTAAAAAATATTTTTAAAAACTTGACAGGAAAGACATATTTTACTATTATATTTTCCCAGTTTATACTTTTTCCTGATTTTTTCTGCCTACTCATCTTTCAGAAGCAATTATGAAAAACTTTATATTTATGCCATTCATATATTTCCAGTAGACCAGCCAGTCTCCTTGGTTCTATGTAATTACTGAACATTCATTTTTCTACCAAGTGCTGCAGACCATCCATTCCATACTTCACACCTCCTTCCCCTCACGCCTGCCCCAGCTTTGCTCAGGTCTCCCTAAGGACTCTGCTTTCTGAACTACCTCTGTGGTATGCCTTTATTAGCCACTCTATTTTCTCTCCCTTCTCTCTCCAAGGAAATTCAAGAATAATGCAGCCAGAAGGAGAGGTGGGAAAACAGGAGAGAGGCGATACACAGCACTCAAGCCTGGCCACTGTGGTGGCTCTGTGCTGCCAGGGCATCATTTGCAAGACTTCCCCACAAATTGCACAGCTGTTATATGCATGAGTTTATAAAATAAACAGAAACCTTCATATAGGTTTCAATTTTGAAAGAATTTTTGAAACAAATAGACACCTTTTCTTTTAATTTGACTAGTCTTGGGTGTTATGTAGAACTGCATTCTTTTTTTTTTTTTGCTTACACTAGGATCTAATACTAAAACAGTTTAGCATTTTCAGGAAGGGCAGCAGTCCTTTTATTGCAGAGGAGTGCAGTTGCTCAGAGTTTGGACTGACTTAGTACCTAAACAGAACTTCTACCTTCATAGCAACACAGATCTGCTGAGGGGAGATTCCAAAATTCATTTCACTTTTCTTGTCCCCTGAGGACTCTTTCCTGGCAAGATATATGGTCACAGCTTGATATCATTCACACCTCATTAGCAACAATAGTCACGGGGTCTCTTCATCTCCTTATTCTCTCTCCATATCCCTGTCCCACCCCCTGTCAAATAATGAAAAATAAAGGAAGAGAACATGTGTCACTATAGGTATACCAGAATTAAGGCTCTGGATTTGTATCTCACAGAATGTCAGCATAATGTTTCTCTTTCATTAGTGCTTTCTTAATCGGGCTTCTCCTACAGAAAATTGACTTTACTTCAGCTATTTGTATTACATATTGTTTAATTAAATTAACTCAGACAACACCCCTGGATATAAGGAAAGATGTAATGGCAACTCGATTTTCCTGTATTAAAACTATGCTGAAGAACACATGGAACAGATGAAGGGTAATATACAACTTCAAAGCCATGCAGCAACCCTTTGCTTTTTCAGCTAAAAATTAGAAAAAGTGATCTCAACAAGCATAACAGAGAAATGAGAGTTTTCTTGGACACAAGGTTATAAGCAAAACCAACTGAAATTTTCAAAGTTATCTAAAATTGGTAACACCCACTTGTTTTCAGTTTAGTGGAATGTATAAGTCTAACTTCCTTGGTCTCTTCTGTAGACATATTACCTGTTTTTAAGTGTTGGAGATGTATCTGTAGTATGGCAAGATCCACATTTCTAACTTTGTAGCAATATTAATTTAGAGTTACTCCAAAGAAACGTAAATGTTAGCACTCCTAGATTTTACAAATGTCTTCCAACACTAGTCTGTTGATGAAAACAAATGCCAAAGTTCTTACAAATTGGTCTCTATTAGAGTTTCAATACAGGAACTCTTAATATCCAGTATATTAATAAGAACATCATTTAAAAAAGTGTTAATTGTGTCCATCAGCGTAATTTTGAGCTTACACCTGACAAAGTCTGATAAAAAGATTAATTATTACTTTTAATGTAAAACTAGCTATTAGTAAAGGTAAGGTTAAATATATTTCACTTCCTAATGGAAAGATGGTAGTATTTTTAATTTTATTTAATTTTTTTTTTAATATACTTTTAATTTTAGCCCTACTATTGCCATATAAATTGACATCAGTCTTTATTCCTCATCTTGTGAATCTATATATTCAGCATGATTACTAATATAGGGAATCTTGGAGAACAACACTCTTCAGTATGATTTAGGACTATGTAATGAAGCCATTCAGAAAAATTGTAGGGAATTAAGGAAAGCTACAAAGAAACTTAATCCAAAATACTGAGCTATAGTTTGCAGCCTTGGTAATTTGTATGAATCCTTTACTTTCATGCTCCACAAAATTCAAGACAGGAAATATATAGAAAGTCACTAAGGAGATACTACGGGATTCTGAACACATAAGATACATTTTGTAATAGAAGCTTTAAAGCAAAAGTACCCTCACTATAAGGAAATAAACAGCATGGAAATATTATAAAAAATGAAGACTACAAAACAAGGACTTGAAATAAGGTTAGATTGAGGTTAGATTGGGGTAAAGTAAAATATTTTCCCAGAATAATTAAGTAGGACATTTTACAGATGTTTTCTTAATTTGTCTATACATCCCATCAGTCTATTTTGATAAATATCATAGTAAATTCTACAGGCAAAATGTACTCTTTATAATTCAGTTCAAAACTTCTGTAGGAATATCTGAAAACTTTTCTGCATAAACCTCTTACACATGCACTTTATTTAATTGCAATCATTCTTTTTACACTACCACTGCAACAACTTATTTTGTCCTCTTCCCTAGCTAAATGACATGCAATTTTCTTTATTTCCTTTCATAGAACAACTGCCTTCTATATAAAAATATATTGTTTTTCCACGCCTTTCTGCTCAATGTACATGAAGAAGGAGACTTTGTGCCACACCCTGCCCGTAAACTTGGGTCAACTGAGCTGTGGCTAATTTCAAGAACAGGTGCTGCAATAAGCACTCAACAGGAACTGACAGACTGTGGCTAATTTTGCAACATGAAGCACCTGAAGTACTTTAACATGCTTTTCTTCTGTGGGTAGTTGCATTTATAGAAGAATATCAGTATATGAAAAGATTTCAATAAAACTTAAGGAAAGCCACAAATTTTTGGTTTTGTGAATAGCTACTGCTGCTCTGAGTGCCACTTTGTGTATCTCATGTATCTGAAAAAAAAATTATTTTGTTGGTGATTCATGAATGCAGATGCTATCTTCAATACCAGCATTCAAGGAAATAAACGGAATAATTACTACTTCTTGTAACTTTTTTTTTTTTCTCTTCAGTATTCCTATTAAGGACTTAGTTCAGAAACAGTCATTCTCGTTTCAGGTCTTCTAGTACAAGCTCAAAAATGCCATATGGCCCACAATTTAGTTTTGGTGAAAACTTTTTCTGCCAAGTCAGATTTTCTATAAAAAGGACCAAAAATTACACTTGCACTTAAATGCACGTTACATTCAGCCACTTCAACATTATGCAGTGTATCACATGTTGTTCTGCAGATAGCGTAAGCTCTATGTTCTTTGTTCTGGACACTCCTTGTGGTTTGGTCTGGCTAATTCAGTTGAAATGCGGTTCTGCCATTTGGTTCATATCATATTTTGGATTGCACTGGTCAGATAACAGTACTGAGGAAAACACAGTCTTGCACAGAACAACAAAATTAACAAAACAAAATTAGCAATCTGCTGTGAATATGGTCTGCACTACTTCTCCTTTTCCAAGCCTTACTTTTCCTTTCTACTTCCCATACAACTCTGGATAAGCATCTACCTTCTTTTTTGTTTCCAAATACTTTTTACCCTGCTTTTCTATCTTATCCTAGACATCCAAATATATTCTTGTAATCCAAATACATTCCTGTAATCCAGATACAAGAGAGCACTTTATCCCACTTCTTTCTAAGTGGCTTGCCTTGTCTCAGAAAGTAGAAAAAAAACAACAAACCCAGGAAATGAAAGGTATCCTGAGGATTAGGACACAGAAATCATCATAGGCATAAGGAATTCATAAAAAACATGGGTAGCAAGTGTGTCTTTTTCATTTAGCTCATAAGTTGTGGTTTAAGAGGAAATCTCTTGTCTGGATCTTTCTCCTACTAGGAAACATCTCTAACACATCTTGCTGAGCAATGAGCAGGAATCAAGCTTTTTGAAAATTTGCCTAGGAAAAACATGTGGGTTGCACTTTATCAACACATTGCAGTAGCTAAAAGGAAGGAAGACATGTAAGTCCAAGGTTTTCTTCCTCCTTAGGAGGAATTACATAAAATCTATGAAAGGTATTTAGAGAAGAAGCTGAAACTCTGAATTAAGTAGAGAATATCACATTATGGTTTTCATGTTTTTTTATTCTGAATCCTACGAATTTTGAATTAGTAGGTTTGTTTGTTTGCATAGGGTATTTTTTTTTAGTGCAGAAGCGCTGTTTCCACAAAAGGATACTTCCACTCAGTGTTCCACCTATAATTAGAACTTGGACCTTCTTTTATAGTAATAATTTGAAAATTAGTCTGTTGTATCACAGGTCTAATCATTTGGCTGTTACATAAAAGAGTTTAGCAATAATTTATCCTCTAATTGAAGACTATATAAAAGTTATTGTTATTATTGCACTTAACTACTATTTAAACTTTATAGAAACCTATCACTCTATTCTTATACATGGTAAGTGATGTCCTTTTGCTGAGTAATAAAATTTTATAATGTTTTAAAATCATCAAATTGTAAAACTTAAGAAAAAACCCATAGACTACAAAATATGTAGGAAACCTTATCCCATAGAATTTGGAATATGTTTTAAACTTAATAAGGCTTAAGCACCGTCTTTGTGATACATGAGTTACATCCATCGGTTTGCATATAAGACAGTGCTGACTAAAGAAATATATTAAAAATGGGATCTTAAATTTGAAATATAAATTACTGAGATCAAAGGACTCACATGTTCAAAGAACTCTTTCATGAGTACTAAAGGACTTAGTACTACACAAAGTTCCTTTCCTTCTAGTAAATGTGTTCCCAGGAGAGGCAATTTAAGTCTGTAAAGGTGTTAACATACAGCTCACATGTAACACATCATTCAGGGGTAATGAAGAGGTGGTGTGGTCCATTCACGGGCTTGAGTGGAAGTAAAAGTAACCAGACAACAGCCCCACTCAGGGATGGTCAGACATAACTGAAGACAAAACATGTAAGGTAATGGAAGAAAGTGGTCCTTGTTACATTTTCACTGGGTAGCACGTGTATCTTGGATTTTAACTAACTTAATGAAAGCTTCTCTTCAGAAATATATCCTCACTTATATTTCTGTAGCAGCCATACTTTCAGCCACTTCAGTGGCAAGTGTGTTATTTGGCTGCAGTGATATAACTGACACTGGGATTTTTCATCTTTATTAACAAATGAACCTTGATTTCATATCCATATTCAACTGATACAAAAGAGAGTTATTACTCCTGCTATGAGTTCAACAAAAAAAAATCTGTAACTGAGCCATATTTTACTTACCAACTTAAAAGATGTTGACACTGGGGGCAACGTCAGACCGGATGAGTAACTAAATCTGAATATTAAGGTTTTACATTGCCTTTCTCTTAATGTTATTTTTCTTTGAAAATCAGGTATGGATTCACATCTCAATTGCTTCTACTCAAAACAGAAGTAACAATGTAGTGTTTATTAAAAGCAAAATCTGTTGCTATGGAAATGATTGTAAAACCAGAAATTAAGAATGATGTCAGAGAAACATCTCTTGCACACACACACATTTTTTTTTCTAGAGTAGGAATTGGATGGAATATTAGAAAATATAAAATGTGAATAAAAAAATAGATTTTGTGTCTCTTAAGGCTGTGTTATTTTCCTAACAATAGTAAAAACAAAATTAAGCATCAAACATCTTAGCGTGAGGTTTCTTCCTTTCTGAAACTACTTCTAATTTTTATAACTAACAATATCATACAATACAAAATATCATATTCTATGCAGCATGCTTTTTTATTCTGTGCAGCTTAATGAATAATATGGGAAGATCAACAATCTTCAAAATGTAGTAAGACAAGATATTACTTTCCCAGATCTATTTGCAAATCCATGATTTACTAAGTATTGCCATAGAAACAGAACCAACTTCTAAATAATCTTCAAAACAGTTATTTTCAGAGTTTGTCTGTGGTATTTTTACTTATTCTAGGACTCCTGATACTGGTTCATGCTTAATTATCAAATTGACTGATACATGCATAGGGGGAGTGCAATATTCTTTCCTCTGTGCTAAACTGGTATTGATTAATTATATTCTTTATTATAAAATAATTTTATTTATTACATATGAAATTACTACCACACTTGCGGTATGATTTAGCTCTCAGTACAAGGGCACTTTTGTCAACTTATTTGAACTATTTAAACTTGAGAGAAGTAAATTGGCTTAAATCCAAGAAAGTAGCCTAAACCAAGTCCTAAAAGTTGCTGACTTGAACAATAAAGCTAACATTGTAATGTATGCCTGACAATATAGTTTTGTAAAGACCAATTTAAGCAAAATACCTTCAACAGAAAGGATGGATGTTATTCCTTCAGATAACATGGTTAATATGTAATGAGAAGAAGGAGTTGCAGTGTGATCCCTAAGTTTGTCTGTTGATGTTACTGAGAAAGTACAACTTCTTAGGTTGTTTTCGTTTCATCAAAATCACGATACTCTTGAGTGTTGGCAAGGAAATATGAGGTAATGAGAATGCAGTGAACATGCCTTTCATCAACTGAAAATCTTTAATTGTAATTGCAGCATATAATGGTGTAATTAGTTGTCTAAGTGACAGGATAGGCTTGAATCTTTCCTACTGTTTTGCAAAAAGACTATTTATCTCTCTGAAACCTTTCTTTAGACTTCATGAGCGGCAGTGAAAGATTGAAGGTTTTTTTAACCCCTAAGTGCTTGAAGTAAAGGAGGGACTTTACCTTACAAAAGCTCCAGAAAAGCCCTGTGAAGATGCATTGAATTATATAGAGATACTTGATTATCAAAATCTTTCAAAAATTTTGTGAGAAGTATTAATTTGAATCAAGAAGAGTAACACAGAAAAACAGGATGTAAGGACATGTACAGAAAGCAGCAAAGAGTGGGTACTTGGAAATAATTCCCTAATACTTAGGAGCAGCCAAGACTGATTAGTTTTGACCGTCATTAAATGTATTCACAAATAAGATCAACATAGAACAGGCTAAAGGAGTGTATCTTTTTTCTCATTAAAGAAGCAGTTAAATATCACTGACTCATTTTACAATATAATTTTATAGTGGGGACAGTAGCCTCAGTTCATAGCTTATTGTAACTGTTTTTCTGCCTCTTGAACCTAAATTTATGATTCTGCCATGGTGGATATTGATGTATTTAAAAAAACTTGACTTACTCCATATTCCCTAGTTCTCTGTTTTATTGAAGAATAAGTTGCCCAAGTGGGGCACTCGTCAGAACTTTTGCCCCCTCATTCTTCCATAATTCTTTCAGATGGTTTCTGGGAGGAGCTAAGGAGAAGGAGAGTGAACCATGACTCAGACCTTTGTAAATGCAAGATCTGTCTAATTAACAACTGCTGCTGCTGCCTGGTGGCCTCTTTAGGAAACCTTCTGAGAAATCTTCCCTGAGAGTCTGAGAAACATATATCAATGCATATCATTCATATACATGAAATGATGGGCTTTGGAGCAGGTATTATAGTGACACTTCAATAAATGTAGGTTATTAACATTTACACTTAATAAAAAAAAATTCCAAACAAACCTCTACATAAAATTAAAAATCTTGAAGTAAAGGAGTCAAGCTCCTGTAATTAATTCATTGAACATAGTTTAACATATAAAGCAGTGCATGTTACAGCTGTAGAAAAACGTTTAAATAGAACATTTGCGTAATCTTAGTTTACTGCAATGTTAAATCAAAGGCAGAATTTTAATGACTGAATTAGAATTTGACTGGTAGCTCTAGTGCTATGTTGACACATCTTTTCACTTAGTATCAAAAATTCAGAGAGATTATTTTGCCCTGGATATTACAGATTATAGCAGAGGTTAAAAACGAAACAAAACAAAACAAAAACAACAAACCCCACCCCAAAACAGACAAACAAACAAAATGTATTATGCCAGATTCAGAATATAGTTTATTCCTATAGCCTTCTCTCTTTGTACAAGGAGAAAATCAATATTTAGGCAGGTACTCATTTAAAAAAGAGCTCTGGAAACAAAGTCTCTCTTCAGCAATTAAGAGGTCAAAACTCTTAGCAACCATTTTATTTATTTCTGAATTTCATATCCATATTTCAGTAATTTTCTATTTTCTCCTAATTGGATTAGAAATGAAGAAATAGATACTCTTAATCTTGATTTTTTTAAAATAAACTTTTAAGCTAATACATATTTACTTGCTTTTTAGTAAATAAAATATATCTGAGGATCATATCGTTCAGTATTCAAAATATAACTGTCATCTTTTTGTATATGCTGCTAGAAGGGTTCTTTCTCAATTATGCAAAAAGTAATTAATTTTAACAGATATATCTGTATATTACAAAGAAATTATTTTCAAAGCTTTCCTTTTGATTTTTTTTTTTCCTTTCTTTCTTATATAGACTTAGCTTTAAATCATAAAATCATATGGCCAGATTTCAAAGAGTTTGAGGAAACCCTCCTTCTCCTTAAATGGAATGTGAGAGGCTGGTCGGATACAAAGGTCTCATCTTTTTTGGGAAATGGGCAGGCTGGTCAAATTGAAGAGTTCATAGTAACCCCCCTTCTTCTCCTCTATTGACACAACATTGTGTCTTATCATGACAGCTCTCTCAGCCTGTCCTTATAGGAGAGATGCTTCAGCCCTCTGATCATCTTTGTGGCCCTCCTCTTATTTTTAAGCTACTGGTTTGGTTATTGAATATTGTTAGGAATAATTACACCTTATTTCTCTCTCTTTCCGTGAAGATTTATTGTAATATTTTGAAACCTTTCACCTCACTAGCTAAGTGTTAATCGGTTCATTGCTTTATAATGGTACATGGGAAAGGATTTCAGTTTAAATCTCTGCTAAATATTCTGTTTCACCACTCATTCCTGAAAATGTCAAAGTGACAAAAATATTAAAAGGCTTAAAAGAAGATTAGGCAATTTCTGTGTCAAAGGCTTTTGATACAAAAAGAAGGTACCCTTGGATGACCACTATTGTATTTTAAACATACAGACTGACTGTAAGTCCCAATCTCCAATAAATAGGAAAAAGCCAGTCTTTCATATGATCATTTCAGAAGCTGGCATTTACATATCACTTTTCCAAAATTTGTGGTATAGGGGTATTCCTTTCAATCTTTCAAAAATCCAGGCCCTTAAGTTGCATAAAACACAGTAGCTCTGCCAGTTGATTACTCTGTTTGTCAAAAATATTCAAACTGTCACTATATACTTTAGAATTAAAAAGCAAATACAAAAATCCAAATTTCCCATGTTTCCCTAATTTATTTTCCTGATGATTAAATAGTTTTTATTTGGACATAAGATAAACTGATACCAATTTGTCACTGGTGTCACCTAAAATTCTCTGAATACATGCAGAATCCATTGCATTCCAGGAAATCCTATAGACTTTTAGGGAATCACTATAGCTGGTTTCACACAAAACTGGGAGCTAGACAACTAGTTTTCTAAAATGTGCTCCAACAAAACCTTGTCTCAGTCAGCTCCTAGTACTTCTTATATGAACTGCAGTTGCACAGGTTTTCTACTACTTATGCATTTGTGTTGGTTTTGCATAGTGGTGGAGGCTACAGTGGCCAAAAAGCTGCTAGAAATTTCTCCTTTGTCGAGTAGACTCGGCCAAATCTTGTGCAGACCTGCCACTGGCCAGGGCTGAGCAAGTTGGTGATAGAATGTTCAGTGATAACGCCTCTGTGATAATGTATTTAAGAAGGGGAAAAAATTTAAAAAAAAGAAAAAAAAAAAGGAAGAAAACTGAAGAAGCAGAAGTAGGGGCAGAAAAGAGGGAGGTGCAGCCTCTGTCCTCCTATTGGTCAGCTGTCTGGGCCCGACTTGCTTCCACTGCCTGTGTATTTCCTTCTGGGCCTTGAGTTTGACTAGCAGGTAGGTCTTGACTCATCTGTAACAGTCTTTTGCCCTCCTTTCCTGATTTCTTACACCTGAGGATCCAGAGCTCTTGCGCTCTATAAAGTGTCCTCAAAGATCTGCCAGCTCTGTTCTGCTCTCCTGTCCCTGAGGGCAGTTTCCTAGGAAGTCCTATTGACTAAATCCTTGAACAGATGGAAATTTGCTTTCCTAAAATTCAGGATCCAGCCTTAAGTCTTTGCCTGACACGTATCCCTTAGGAGTGTGAACTCCAGTGCATGATTGCTGTAGCCCAAAGTGCCTCCAATCTTGATGTCACCAATTAGCTCACTTGTGTTGGTGATCGACAGGTACAGTAACATATCCCCTCTGGTAGAGCTGTCTATTACCTGGCTTAAGAAGTTATCCTTGATGCACTCCAAGGGTCTCCTGGATTGCCTACAGCTTGCCATGCTACTTTTCCAGCAGATATCAGAGTGGCTGAAGAACCCCAGCAGGATGACACCCCGCAAGGGTGATGCCTCCTGTAGCTGGAGTAAGAAGACTTCATCAACAGGCTCCCCTTGATCACACGCCCTGTACTAAATATCAACCACAAAGTTCCCTTTGTTGCCTCAGTCTCCAATTCTTACCCAAAATTCTCTGGTGAGCACTCCATGTTAGGTAATTTTCACACTGTTTTGGCAAAAAAGTAAAAGAAAAAAATCTAAAAAAAAAATTTAAACATGGCAGATGATTGATGTAATTTTTACAATATCTGTGGGAACAGAGAAAGTAGCACAGCTGCCTGATATCAAAGAATTTGAGCTCTGCCCTTCTTTCGGAGCCACCCACTTCTTCGGTGCCGCCTACTCCTTTGGGATTTGCTATTCCAACGGCACCGCCTATTCGAACGGCCTGCCTTTTCCTGCTAAGGAGGGTGATCTGAATGTGGCAGAGAGGGCCTGAGGGCGGCGGGGCAGGTTCCCCCATCTGCGCTTCCTGTGCGTGCAGAACGGTTGGCAGATGTGAAGGATGGCTTCATTGCAACAAATATCTACCTGAAAATATACACTGAAGGAAATATTTCCTGTAATAGAAATATCTTCAATAGAATAGCTGAGGCTGGCAATCATGTCTGGAGATTGTCTAGCCTCAATTCTACTCAAGTAGGGTCAACTACAGCAGGTTGCCCACAGAGATAGTGAGTTGGTTTTCTAATGTCTCCAAGGACGGCAACTTCACAGGCTCTCTGGGAACCTGTTTCATTGTCAAAGGGTTAGTAACTCCAAAAAAGGAGAGTGAAGAATCCTTTACAGGTCAAACCCTGCCCCTATGCCTCCCCCCCTCCCCGTCCCCCAGTATTTTCTTTGAAGTGATTTTAAATTTTTTTTTGTTCTTCTAATGGTCATTAATTGTTCTCCTGTCCTTGCACCAAAGGTAAAGTAAAAGTCCATTTCTAGCATAACTGGTCTTGGTCTACCTCAGTCATCAAGTGTTTTGGGCAGGAATATTTTAAGCAAAATAACCGCAGTTACAAGTGTGCATTGGATTATTTTTTCTCCTCCATATTATTGAAAAAAATCGGTCTTTAGAGGACCGTGCTCTGTTTGAATATGCAGAATTTAAACAAGAAATGCCAGGTGTTTCCCTTCAACTTTCCTTTGACTGTCATCTTGACATCTCTACATATGGGCCAGCCAGCTCAGGTCCGCGTGTCACTTTGTATCTCATGTCATATCTGCCAGGTACATTAAGGTATCTTAGATATCCCAAGAAGTCTAAAGTGGCACTAAATATTTATGATTGAGGAAATGAATTAACTTCTCTCCCATATTTTAATTAATTTATTATTCAAGCATAGCTTTAAGTTAGATCTAGAGCAATATGGACAGTAATGACTTTTTAAAGTTCAAAGCAGTAGTTTTATAGATTTCTGAGGCATTATGCCTCCCTGCCATGCCAGTGCAAGCTACTCTCATCTTAGTGGACTTGGAGGATATGAGACGAGAAAACTAGCTGAAGATCTCGTACTAGAGAAAGGTAATGTTTAGAAAGATAAATAGCTGCTTTAATTCCAAGCCTTGGTGTTCAATATTTGGGAACTATTTGAACTTTGAATATTATTTACACGTAATAAGAAAAGGGTTTTTTTTTTAACATAAGAAATAATGTACAAAGCAAAAGACACATGTGGTTGTTGGCTAATTAATGGACAGAACTTTGTAAATAGCTTGTTTGTTTCTGGCAGCAAAATTCTGTATTTCTTCGTGATTCATGTAACAGCACTGTTAAAACCTAAACAAAATCATGTTACTGCTTTTAGTCTTACATTGTTTGTATTATCAATATTGAGGTCAGATTTGAAAACTACTTACTTGCATCAAAAATCCATTGTATGTAACTTCTCATTTTCTTCATGCAAAAGAAAAATATAAAATCAGAACACTTGTTGAATTAGTATCTCAACTACAGTTAATTAATTTTTATGATGAACTAATCCTGCACGTATCTTTGTTACACTTCATAATCACAGCTGAGATTTCATAATGCAATAGAGTATTTATGCCTTTCCAAGCTCGCAGTGAAGTAGGATGCTTATTATTGCTAATGACTATTCATTTCTCCCATGTAAAATTACAAAAGGATAACATGGATTAGGATAAAAAAAAATGTATTTAAAGATGCCTTTTTTTTCTGACTGCAGGAAAGATTGATATCTATATCTAGATCCTATGCTACTGCTAAATATATAAAAAATACATTCATATAATTAGAGAACAGTAACAGTTCAGGCATTGAGCTGATGAAGCACCTTAAGCACCAACACAAAAGATGCTATCTATGCTCATTTTAATTTTTGTTATTGCATTAGCTAATGTTGTAAATTATCTAAACAGAGAAAAAGACTAGCATGACCCATTTTTTTCATGAAGTCCTGAATAAGCAAAACATTCTTCTTCAGGAAAAAAACATTATTTCAGAAAAAGATTCAAATACTTTCTTAAGACTACAATCTAGTCTGAGTGAGTGTTAAATACTATTTTTTCTTTTGTATTTACACTTTTCAGCTTCCCAAAACAGCTCCTGAACTACGTGAGAGGTTACTACGCTGCTGATAAGCTTCACTTCTTTTCTTGGGTTCTTCCTGATTCCCTGGCAATATAGTTCATATACTTCCTTACACTAGCACCAAAACACAATAAACTCAATTCTGCGTGGTCAGCATGGATTGTTGTTGGTCTATACCTGG
The DNA here is from genome assembly GCA_011801015.1 of Ardeotis arabs. Taxonomy (NCBI): domain Eukaryota; kingdom Metazoa; phylum Chordata; class Aves; order Otidiformes; family Otididae; genus Ardeotis; species Ardeotis arabs. The sequence continues at coordinate 30,464 of JAAGAY010001599.1, forward strand.
GGCAAATAATGACTGAGCAATCTGACTGCTGTCTATAATGAAGTAACAGGCTCAGTAGGCAACAGAGAGTGGTGGATACTGTTTACCTTGACTGTACAACGACCTTTGACATGGACTCATAGAGACTCCTTATAGTCAGATTGGTGAGATATGTACTAGATAAATGGATTATGAGGCGGATAGAAAATTGGTGGGATGACTACGTTCAACACAATATGATGACCAGTACAAAAGCTGGTTAGAAGTGACATTCCTCCAAAGTCAATACTGGACCCAAAAATCTTTATTTATGACCTAACAATGGGATGGCTCATTAAAACACTACATTTCTCCGATGAGTAAAACCACTCATAGAAGTGCTGATGCTCTTTAAGGGCTGTACTACCATCTGCCATGACAACCGCTGTTGTCTCATTGTTTCCCTGTGATTTCCAACAAGTCTTTATCCGTAAGTTGTCTGTTTTGTTACAGCATGATGATTAATAAACATTTGGTAAGCATTCACTGAAGAATAGCAAGAAAACATAAGAAGCAGAAAAGTAACAGAGAATTGGTCTTCACTTACTTAGCCATGAGGGACATGATGAAACCTTGCACTGATTCCAAGAAGTATCGAAACATGTGCAGGAACAGTAAGTGCAGATAAACTGAACGGATTTTGTTTGGCTCCTTCTAAAATAAGTGCTGCATAGTTTTTAAGTTTCAGAGAATATGAGAATTCTCCCATATACTTCTTCTTTGTGTAGGAACAGAGCTTCATAAACGCTTTGATAAAGCTTTCTGATTATATCAGGCACTTTTTGCCTATTTGAAAACAATTTAATAATTTATATTTTTAAAAACTAAAACATTCAGAGTCACCTATCAAATTACAATGTTTAATTAGCTAGGATTCAGTTGTTTTTATAATATTTATCTACTCATATATTTCTCTTCCCTATTAAGAAGTGTCTTATTGCAAGGGCCTCAAGGTCAGAGGCATTAACTTCCTATGTTTTTATAGGACTGAACATAATGTTATGTTATGAATTTAACCTTATGGTGTTGTATGTTTACAATGAAAATACAATTTTGCGGTTGTTGAAGAGTGAAGACTGAACTCCTAACCTTTTTTTTTTTTTGTAGGTTCCTGAATTTGAGCAACCACTCTTAAACCCAAATGTTCTACATAAATAATTTCCTCCTTCTTAAGGGAATAAGTATTCCAGTTTTGTGTACTTAGGATGTGTTGCTCAGAGAGCTTTTAGATAAAAAAAAAAGGTCTCACTCCATAAAATCAGCATAACTTAAAATGTAAATAAGAAAATAAACACAATAATATCTTTCTTCTTGAAATAAAAATGTATTGTAATTATAAAGGGCAAATGATTATAATGAGCACAAGCACTCATGTAACTTGTTATATTGCTCACTTGATGAGTTTAAAATGAAGGGGTTTATTTTCTTCTGATGCATGCGTATAGCTTCAACCATACATCAATAGAAGAAAAGCCTTTAGATGTAATGAAGCACAAAACAAATTTTATACAGATATGGAATCCTTACAATGGACTCTGAAATATGATATTTTTTCACTAGACTCTCCTTCTTATAATCAAGCTTGCATGTAATGGAAACTACTTGCTTCCATAGCAGCTGTAAAATTGGCACTGAGGGAGTCATATTTTTACTGACTGTCTTGCTCAACTTAGATTCCATTTTGTTTTGACTCATCCTTGATCATGCAGAGTGCACTTATTTATAGTCTAGTTTTAAAAATATTTCTCATTAAATCATTGCTTTTTTTCTAAATAACTTTCTACTCGATTTCAAAGTACTTCCATTTTTTAGTGCAAAGTCTATTTAAAAGAAATAATAAAATAAATATTTTATCTTTCTTGAGAGGACAACTGTTCCCACAATCTTCCCTCAATGCATTGCAAGCTCTGTCATACTTTTTCTTTACGTATATACGGAGTGCATGAGCTCATGTAGAAATGTGTATTTAATTTGACATGGATGTGCACAGAGTTGCTGTTAGTGTTCTAACTATAGAATCATACATGAAATTACCACTATCTTGTAGACTTCAAAGCCAAACATAAAGAGCTGCTTTAGACTCATGCTACATTTAAAATGTTTTCTAAATAGTTATTAAAAAAGGCAGAATAGATTAAAAAATTCAACATACAAGAATGGTATAAAAAGCAGAATAGAGTTAACTCATTAAATAAAACACAGCTTTGTGTACCATATACCTGTATACCTGTATACCCCATTCCACAGAGAGATAAATTAGAAAGACTAGAAAAGATAACGGTCATGCCTTTAATTCCATAGTTAGCACTTAATCCAGATGTAATCAACCACCAGAGCTACCAGTCTCTTAAAGTGTCATAATTTTTTGTAAAAAACTAATTGCAATTCTAGTATAAAATCTTCCTTCATCCATCAAGTGAGTCTTTTATATTTTCCATTAGAGAAGTAACAGAGAAGAAAACTCTTGAAGCTATTCTTTCTTTTAATAGATGTCTCATTAGTTTAGTAGATTGAGATAGAAAATCGATGCAGTAAAATTATGAATATTCTTCTTTTTTAATATCCTGTCCATTGTTGGTTTTTCAATTTTAGTGTTTCAGTGATCTTTCTATCACAACAATATTTTCAAAGAATTATAGTAGCCATAGGTCATCCCGGATTCATCAGTTTGCAGCAAAGTTCAGCAACTAACTACTCTCAGTAGAGTCAAAGAGCTAACTAGTCTTTAACTCCTTCTGACTAGATTTAGTTTTACTTAAAAGTGTTAAATCAGGCAAATGAGGTATTTTGTACATAGTTAAATGTTTACAAAAGGTCCTTGATCTTCAAGGTTGTTAAACAGGTTATTTTAAATTTCTATCATTGTTAATCTTTCCTGACATGAAAGATAAAAAGCCTTTCTTTTTAGCCCTGGAAGAGTTTAATCTAGTGAGCACAGCAACAGCCTCTCTGAAGCCTTCTTTATTAAAGATATAGGGAAATATTTCTGCCTATTTCAGAGGACCAATGATCAGAATATTCAGAGCTTTTAGAATTAATAACTCTAATGGCACGCACAAATCAAAAGGGAAACAAGATGTTTCACTGTGTGATGTACATGTAGCATTCTTCCCTATTCACAGATGATGTACATGTAGCATTCTTCCCTATTCACAGAGCAGAGGGCTCCAATTGCAAAATCTACAGTCGTTAAAAAAAGTTTTGTGTTATAATCTGTATCATCATCTCAGTTACATTTTTCAAGAAAACTCTGAAAGGATTCTATTTAAATTGAAAGGAAGGGACATCATGAGAATCAACAGAAATTGATGTCTAGAGCTATCTCTGTTTAGTTATTTCTTCATAACCAATTAATGTGTTAATTTTGATTTTGGAAATTTTCCAGTTTGTGTCTGGATGTACCGTGACAATCTTTTTCTTGCGACCAAAAGACTTTACATTACTGGTTTTCCAACTTTTTTTTTTATGGACTATTGTTGTAGTATTTCCCAATGCTGGGCTTGGAGTTGCTACTTCTAAGAAAGAAAAATATTGTTATTTCCAGTATTTCTGTTTAGAATTAGATTTTTGTGTTCAAAAGTAGCAATCTTTTCTTCAAAATATAAAATATGAATGCGGTAACATTTTGTTTGTGAAACAAAATGAAATAAGTATCATAAACGGAACTGACCCATGGTCCCTACATCCATTTTGACAGAGGCCAATTTCTGGTATTTGTCAGAGAAGTGCAGCCTTAACTCTTCCCATAAAGTACCTAACAGAAAATTTTTAATATAAATAGAAGTGATTTATTTCAATTGCACTCTATATACTACACATCAAAGTATTTTTCTGTCACTTCTATTCAATATGTTCCTTTAAAACCCAAAAACCTCTAATATCTTAATTTATGGAAGCATCTCTACACCTAATGTTATTTGTTTACTTCCTCTAAAAAGACAGTATTATCAAAATTGAATATGAAAGTGTAATATTAGATATAGATTTAAAAAAAATAATTATGTATATGTGGATTAAAAATATCTGACAAAAACATTGACAGCAGGCAGAGATCTCACAGTCACCAGCCTAGAACTTGTTAAATGGAGGATTCCTCTAATATTTGGGTCTCTATCAATTGACCCAAGAACTCTTTGTCAATGTTTTAGAAATTATGTACAGTACAATATTTCTCAGCACAGATTTTTAATCTTAATCAACATATTGCTTTACTTTTAAACATGACTGCACTGTAATAATTGAAAAATTTGTAGTAGGCAAAATTAAGTTCATATATTCTTTCCAAATGCCATCATCTTCCACTTACTTGTGCTCAATTGAACCTGCTGTCATGTTGCTAAATATGCAATTGGCTAGAACATTTTGAAACGTCTTTTCTTTCTCATCCTTTGCTTAGAAGCATTTTTCAGCTGTCATCCCCATTTAAGTATATGTTATAAACTTTTTTTAAGTAAAAATTTTAATGTAATTTAATTTGAAAGCCATTTTTAACAGTTTTGCTCTTTTATTTTTGCTTGCATCAAAAAATAAAAACTGCACTCACAAAGTTTCATACTGATAGGCAAAATTCTGTTTTATATTAGTTCCTTTCTAGAAAGTGTACGTGAACTGCAAATCAACAAACAACAATATTTCTGATGCATATTTGTAATAGTGCATAAAATTATATTCTACAGACAGGAATAGTTTTTACCTCTGTACACACTTTAAATATTGTTTGAAAGTATCGATTGAAGTAGTATGAGTTTTATTCACTAGTCTGTAAGCAATCCTTGGTCCAGTGCTTTACTTAACAACATAAAAAAACTAATACAGCCCTCAAAATTCCTAATGCAAAATTTTTGTTCCAATCTTATATTAACAAAACAGAAATTAAGAGTGATGAGTCTCAAAATCCAGTAAAAAAAAAAGCGTACATTTCAATTTCAAAACAAAATAAATCAAATTCCAAATTACAATGAAACACAACCTTTCAAAAGACTTCATTAAAGTTACAGAAATGCTACTTGCATTGCGTTTGTGATTAAAACTCAAATTTATGCTCTACCTTTTATTTTTGTTCTAGCTGATGGGGAAGCCTCATTGCCAGCATCCTGGTGATTCTAGGACAGCTTTTTTTTAATTCAATGGAGGAGTTATACATACAAAGTGTTGTAAAGAATTCCTGTGGGACTTAATGTATGTTCTTGTCAAGAAAATATACACTTGTAGGAGCATTTTTTATTTTTTTTTTCAAATAAAGGAGGCTTGTAACATGCATCTAAACTAAACCCAGTATTATGATCTCTGGCAGTTTATCTCAGTAAAGAACTTTATTGAACGCTTTCACCAAAATTTAGGCAATTTATTTTACTCGAGAGACAACTAGTCAGTAAAAGACAAAAATGTATTTGTAAGGCACAGTCAGGTCACTGGATTACTCAGGAAGTGTTATTGGTAAAATAGAAATTATTTTCAAAGACTCTTATGTTCGTGTCATAAACTGATTAAAAATAAGAAAAGAAGTAATTTTAAAATTTTCTTTTGTCAGTACTCTAATTAATATAATTATCTACGTGCTTATTACTGCTAGAACTGGTTTAATATTATACTCTACTTAATTAATTATTTAATTATTTAGGTTTTCTGGATTTCTCTTACTTCCCTTGTATTCTTCTAAAATGTTTTATATATAGCTAGGCAGATATATAAGTTCTCATACTGTAACATTTTAAGTTGCCTTTGTTAAGATACAAAATACTAATACTCTTCTCAAAGTTTCTAAATAGGACCTTAAAGGAAGTTAGTAGTTTCAATTCTTCTGACTTAATCTAATTGTTTGGGTACTGGAGGAAACCTAGGTGGTATGTAAACATATCGTAAATTATTAGTGACAGTTTATTCCTTAATAGAGATTCTCTATATGCATGTCATTGTATTAACAACATTCATTATTAGTACAAAACCATATTTTAGTTCTTTTTTTTTTAATGAGAAATACAGTTAATAGCTGCAATGCAGTATTTGTCAAAAGCAATGACAGTAAAGGGTCCACTTGCTTTCCACTGGGAAGGTGACTGACTGCTGTTGCACAGCACTAGTACAAAGGTAGCAAAGAAGTTACTTTTCTCTACCTCAGCTCCTTGATGAAAGTATGCAGCAGTGGACTCTGAATATGGAAACACACAGTTGTGCACAGTATTAAATGCAAAATACTCATTGAAGTGAAGACTGCAGCCTGCAACCTGTGTTTCAAGCCATTGGCTTGCTAAGGAAACAAAAATTTTGCCTCTCTCTTTCCTGCTATCTATTAATTCCTGTAAATGATGCTAGCATACTGTGAAATAATTTTTATACAAAAATAATATGAAAAATTCTGAATTCTGGACTGAAAAGTTATGTATAATATTCAAATTTTGTAGATTAGCAAGTAGCAAATCAGTTACATTACTATAACTTCCTGGCAGACTTTCCTTGTAGGTTATATACATCTTTCTTTAGGGCTGAGTCATTACAATCTTAGCCTAAGGTCCTAAGGGTACTAATAAATTTTTTCCATGCCTAAGTAGGGAATCTCAATTTCTTTGCATTCTTCTGGTACATCAAAGGAAGGAAGTATGTCAACTCTCTTGTAGCCATCAGTAAAATAAATCTAGAATTCCTGAAATCATTTGTCTATTTCTAGGAATTGGTTCCTGTAAACAAACGTAATAATATTTTAAATGTTTAATGATAAATATTAGATAGCTGATCTGGAAATTCTTAGTTTTTCAGCAACCAGTGATGACCTGAATACTTTTAACAAGATCAAAGAGAAACCTACCAAAACTAGTAATAACTACAACTGGAGCTTCCAAAGACCTAACATCTTAAAGTGGAAAGAAAGTGTAAGTGAAATGATTGGACAATATAATTTATGTAAGACCTTATAAAAGATAACTGAGGTTTAAGAAAAGTTTACTAGATGGCCAAAAAGTCCTTGTTATGTGAGTTCTCAAGAAAAAAGAACACTTGTGATAGTATACTAGCTCTACTTGAGAGTATCCTGGAGGTTCTCTGCAAATGTACCAGTAATTCAAACATAGTATAGGGTCTGCAGTTTGTTCATTCTCAGAAATGATGATAGAACTAACTAGTTATCAGCCACCTTTCAGAAAGTACCACATTTTATAGGCAATAAGCCCTATATGAAAAATATATATTTTTTTAAAAAAGACAGTTCACATGCACATTCATTTAGTGTTATTATCTACATCTCAGCCAAGTCTGTGAAATCAATTGTATTTATACTTATTCTTTTTTCCAGAATAAATAAAAGCAGAATTAAATCCTTTACTCTCAAGAAGAAAAGAAGAAGAAGACGAGGAAGAAGAAGAAGAAGAAGAAGAAGAAGAGGAAGAAAAGCAATAGAACTAGGTAAAATCAATAATTTTAGTTCTTTTCCCCATAAAAGTAAAGGATCAACGGTTCAGATATCTACATAATCGACACTGGGAATTAGCATTAATTGTTTCCCTAAGGGCTTCCCACCTAACTCACCTTCTGATGTAACAGTAAAAAAAAAAGTCTTTATAGCTTTTGTCCCATTACTCTACAGTAGCCTTTGAAATCTCCTTGCTTCAGAATGTTACATGATATAAACATTGAAAATTAAATATCAATATGAGGTGATTCTTGCTAACTGTAGAGCTGTAGATACATAGGTAAATTTTTATATGAAATTTGTTTGTTCTTAGAGGGAGTGGGAACTTTAGAGGTATTATAATACCCATTTGTTAGAAGTTAGCCTAGCATGTCGTTAAAACAATGGTAAGTCCCAAACACCCCAAACGCCATCTGTGAAAATAGACCCTGAGCCATCACTTTGGAGACAGAAAATCAAGGAACAATGCGACCTGTTCTCAAGACCATATATGGAGATTTTAAGGAGGAGTTTGACCAGTGAATTTGAGGAGAGGGAGCTCCGACGACCACCAAGACCACCAAAAGACCCTCGACTCAAAAGACTGAGCATGCGCAAGTGGGTAGGGAAATATTATAATGATTTCTCAGAAAATTAATGTTTATGTATATTTCTCAGAAATCTAGTGAATATGTAGAACAGGTGTGTATTTAACCTGCGCTGTTGATCGAACAGGTGAGCACGCTAGGTGGAGCGATCCCCCGTGTGCCCAGCGCTGTAAGAAAGAAGTGCCTGCTTCTTAACTTCTCATTGCTGTTAAGGAGTTTTATTCCGGATTTTGGTAACAAGAATATTACTTTGATCACTCAGGAAATACCAGGGAGCCTGGCTGCATATACAATGAAGATAACGTGTAGGTTGTCCTTTAAGCAATTGCCTCTTCTGCACAAAAGAATTGCCTAGAAATTCATATTAAATCTCCAGCTAGTGAATTGGTGATTTGAAGTCTGAAGATCTGTAAAGAAATCAAGGGAACCTCTGCATAATACAAGATTTTCTCTCTGAAAATGTCAAGTGCAGATTCTCAGCAGTGGGTGAAAAATTTTTGCTGAAACTTTAGAAGAGATATAATGGAAATTTCAACTTGGAAAAAAAATCAATAAAACTATAAGCAAATTTAAAAGAGAGAAACTTAAGAAAAAACTTCTACTGATAGATCTTAACTACAGGAAGCTCCTAACTTCTCCATATTATTTTCAACTAACACTACATTTGCTTGAAAAAGAAAAAAAAATATTTATATTACATTCCCTTTCAAAAGTTTCAGGAAGAAAACACTAAAAAAGTACTATATGAACAGATTATTTTCTTCCAAAATCATAGTTCATTAATATTTCAATGCTTAAAATTTATCCTAAGGACAGGAAAGGGTTGTTGAGTATATAGGTACTTCTGGGACATTGTCAGTTTTGTTCTATCACCTATAAATATCATTGGTATTTCATAGGCACTTGAATGCAAATTATAACAACTCTGTGCCCTTGAACTCATTGAGACACACATATTCTATCAGTCTTCCTGAACATGAAAGTAAATTATTTCTGATAGAATTTGCTCTATCATGGCATAGCAACATAGTTCAAGAGTGCTGAAAAATACCAACTCTTTTACAAACTGACACTTCTTCCAGCATAACACCTACTAAAGCCAAAAGGCATAGTCACCTAGATAGTCAATAAAACAAAAGACATGAGATGACTAATGCAGATGCAGACTTCTCTATAATCTAGTGCACAGAATCAAAAAGTCACAAGGTCATTTCTGAAATGCAATATGCTAACTTCAAAGTAAGTCCTTGAATGTGAGGTTGTTGTTTCTGTGAAAGTCAATACACATTTCTTTTCTATTCCAAACAATGCAAAATCTATTCAATCTTTGGAGAGATTTTAAACCAGGGAAAATTTAGTAAAATACTAGGAAACAGCAGACATTAACAGATCCTTGTCTCATTTAAAGGCAGGGGATCTTTTTATACTTTAAGCAATTCTTCAATTATATGAGTATGGTCAATCTTTAATAAGAGCTACTTTTCTAGTCAAAATTCTGGAAATACTGTAAATTCAGTGCCACATAAAATTAAATAGATCATCTTGTAACACATATTCTCCAGGGAGTTTCAAAACCTCAAATATGGCATCTTATTCATTATCACACAAAATCCCTTAAGTACACGGTCATCATATTGAAATTAGGATCAAAAAGATTTTTACATCATTTCAACAAGTCTCTAGAAATTAATTGTATTTTCTCCCCTAAAAGCTATCTTTGTGTTGTCATGTATTTGGGTGGAATAAAGAAGATGAATTAATAAACTATTTTAAGCTATTACAGATAAAATAATTGTGATTAGTAAAGCTAAGTTAAATCTAAGACCACAATACCAAAAAGTGTTTTACATTGTCAAGCTAGATTTATATTCCGGCATGTAAATTTTAGCTCTTTGTAGTGTCTTGCTTTTCAGTTCAAGGATGATACAATATTAAGCAATATTTAGATGTTGTAGATCTCCATGAGATCTATTCTTCATTTACCTAGGTCTTTACTACCTGTAACACATACCTCTTAAAGTGAATGATTCTGATGAATCTGTTTTTACTGTAGGCATTTTACTTTATGTCCTGGAGCCATATTACAGGTGTACAGTGCAGGGTCATTCAAAATCTAATAGATATTTTGTTTGTTGTAAAAAATGTAACTTAAAGAGTTTAAAAACTCCCTTTTCTTGTTTTGCTTATGAAGTAACTCTTGATCATAGCAGTACAACTTATTTTAATGGAGCAGTGTACTGCAAAAAAAGAAAAAAAAAAGTCTTTGTATTAATTTATATTGTGTTATATATAAGACCTGCCTTTTTTTTAGGAAGACTAAATGTCTCACTCAATCTTTTTGCATTCCATGATTTCAATAATCATTTAAATAACAGTTGCAAAATTCAGTTCAGAAATATCAGCTTTCATTAAGACAATTTTAGGCAATGGTTCCACAGTTGTTCTGAGATTTATTTCCTTACATTTAGAACGTCTAGTACTGTCGTGACTATTTGGTGGCTTTGAGCTTACTTGAGTTGAGTTATAATAAAACTACTGATCTTGAAATGGAAAGAACACATCCTCAGATGAAGACATCTACAAATCAGAAGTACTATTTTTTTTCTCTGCAAAGTAAGACCAAGTTTCCTACTATTGGGATCAAGAATCAGACCTCCTTATCTCTGTAGAAAGAAAAATAAATATCTACACCAAGCCATTTATAAATTACTCAGGAAATCATCAGGAGATTAGTGACCTCGTCAGGTAGATCAATCTACATAATTTGTGCTGCACAAATGTATGCATGTATCTGTACATATAAACACTATATGTACTTACAAACACAAAAATATATATGGAAGTATTATGCATCTGTGTGCACACACATCTCAAAGACCAAATCCTTGTTAATACTGAGCTCCTGCAAAACCTGTTGAGTTGTATTGGAACTGTGCAGTTCTTCAGAAGGTAGACAAAAAATAATGACTCATATTAGGTTGCATGTTTAAGTGAAATAAGCTAAAAAGATAATAATTTTTTTTTTTTTTTTTCCAAACAGTGTGTGCAATGGGAATGAGAAGATAGGGAAGAAGCATGTAAAAATTACCACTTTAACTGCCATGCTGGATAGAGTAAACAGAAGAGTAACTATTGAAAACACGTGACAGGTCATTTGACTTTAAGGGAAGTATGCAATCTTGTACCAAAAGAAAAACAGACCTGATAATTTTACAATTTTATACTGGTTTTGATCTCACAAGCTATCCAGTGCTTTACAAACTACAAAATTATATTTGTATTCTCTTTTGCAGTAGCATATGAAGGAATGTTAAGATTTTAATTTTCTACTGATGATAGAATGCTTGAAAAAAAGAGAAAGGTCTTTTCATAGGTAACTATTGCATAATTATGCAAAGACCAGTAAAATGGTCTAATATGCTTATTTTCCTTCATTGTGAAAATGTGTATATTGTTATGGTCATTTAACCACAGCTAGTAACTAAGTAAAACACAACCACTTGTCCATTCTCCCTGCTCCTCTGAGGAATGGAGGAAAGAATTGGAAAGAAAGGAAAACTCATGGGTTGAGATAAAGACAGTTTACTAGGACAGCAAAGGAAGAGGTAATAATAAAAATATATACAATAATAACAGCAATAAAATGTAGGGATAATAAAATATACAAAATGAACTATGCACAGTTTCTCACCACCTAATGACCCAATGACCGATACAGCCTGTCGTGACCAATGATCATGGGACAGAACTGATAGTGATCTTGGAACAATCCTGAGAGAGAGAAAGCAAGAGGGTTGCCCTCCAGCCAACCCCCACTTATATCCTAACATGATGTCTGTAGTATGGAATACTTCCTCTGATCAGTTTGAGTCAACTGTACTGGCTATACCCCTCCCAGCTTCTTGCACCTGCACACCAGCAAAACCTGGGAAGCTGAGAAAAGTCCTTGATCTCTTAGTGAGAACTAAAATAATATCATCGATGTATTATCAATGTTTTGCACATATGGAATCTCATCCTAAATCAAACACACAGCAGCTACTGGGGAGAAAATTAACTCAGTCCCAGTTGAAATCAGGACAATTGGGCATAAACAAAGCATTTGAGTCCTCATTATTTTCGTTATCATGCACCTAAAAAAGATTACACAGATTGGGATGTTAATATATGAGAGGATATAATCTTACAAGGTAGTGAGGGTTTGCTTCTCCCTCCTTTTACGTCTTTAACTTCCTTGAGCAAATTTATCTTTTCAATATCATCCTTTTGCAAAATAAAGTAACCTTAATAATAGGAAGCTGCATGTCATTTTAAACAGTTAATTAAAAAGGTGATCACAAGAGGGTTGTCTTGTTTTAGTTGTATTGGATTTAATGCTGAAAATAATTGGCACGCAATAACCAGTAAAAGGAAGCCACCTGGAGAGTGTTAGCTGTACTGTAAGACACAGAGATACTGCAACAAGTTTTACAGTTTTCAGGTGGAGGTTGCTCATACTCGTACTTATTTGCTGCTATTAGCATTCTGCATCTTAGCAAAGGCATCACCTTGAACTTTCTTCCTGATGATTATCCATTTTCTCTCCCTGACAATTGACAAGCTTGACAGACTTGTTAAACTGCCAGATTTATAATTTGCAGAAGACCTTCCTCAACAGCACCTGAATATCAGCAAAGAAGAGCTATAATGTGAACTTAGAATGCATTTTAATGCAACTCTTATCTTAAGTCAACTGCTGGCAGAGCAAATTAATTTTTTTCACTAATCAGGAGAAAAAGAATGTAACAGGACACCAGGAGTACCTGGGCTATGATTCCCATCTCTTTTAAAACTGTTAGCTCCATTTAGCTAATAAGTTTGTTCTTAATTTCTGCTATTAGAAAGAGGCTTAATAAAACCTTCAGCCTTATCCTAAAAGCTGGCCTCTGGCCTCTTTACCTGTATTTACTTGGTACTTAATGTTACATGTACGTAGTTTCAATAAACAGTTTAACACAAAATTCATACATCATTCCATGTGATCTTTTTTTTCAGCTTCCTTGCTATCATTTTCTATAGATTGCAGACAGAAAAAATGCACTCTGCTTTGAAAATTTCATAAGTAATTTCAGCAACTCTTCAAAATCCACATTGTGAGGTTTCTATAAGATAACTCTTCTCCAATGCAGCAGTGCTGTGAAGGTTCAGAATTTGAGGGAAAGAGCACTCATACTTCAAAGAAAAAAACAAGCCATATTGACGGATTAGTTTCTTTTTGTCCTACTTTCTCTAATATATGATTTAAATACTCTATATTTTGCCTTTTAATATAATGATGATACTAGGAGTTTTGATTTCTAAAAAAGGGAAGGATGAGTAAACATGAGATCCAGTATTAACACATTGATATGATCAGGGTAATGTGACATGCAATTGCATCTTTTCCACCAAAAAGGAGAGTAACCAGTATTCTAAGGAAATTGGAAGTGATTGATATGTAGGTGTTATCTTTGGAACTTATTCACCAGACAGTACAAGAAACCTGGGCATGAAAAACTGTACAAACCAACTAGAAAAAAAAAATATTAAAAGTAGAGTCAAGGTAATTTCCTACATCCAAGTTTCAAACCCAGCTATATTCACAAACACAAACCCTGTGATCTTCATAGTGTATATGCTAGCCAGCCTTATGCATTCATACATATGCTTGGAAGACAGATGTTTAAAAGTAATAAAAAACAACTATTGAAACCAAATAGATATAGATAAATAAAAATATCCTTCAGGATCATCAACTTTTTCCACTGCCCCTCTTTATGTATGCTTTTGATTTGTTTTTAGAAGGCACCTTCTTATTAATTCGAAGCCAAAACATTTTTTCTTGCCAAAGTCATAGGCTGGAGATCCTGAGTGTAGCCTTGACCAGAGAGCCATGTGCATGTCTGTTTAGTGACAGAAAGGATACAATTATGAAATATCAAACAAATGTTGAAGTTCAAAAAAGGAAACACAAGGATAAAGGGGCACAACTATTCACAAAGATTACCATTTTAAAGCATTAATATTCATATTCAAAAGGACACATTTCACATTAATACAAGTTAAGTCTGATTTGCAAGCTACAGATGGAGTACTCCAGCTTTTTAGTAATTTGCTTTGATTATAATGACATATGTTAGTAAGGGCAGAGGTGGTCAACTTTAATGCTGCTGAATCCAGAATATGAACACTTAAGAAGACAGAAAATGTCCCTACTTTTTAGGTTAATGGGAATGTAACAGACCTCAATAAACATATTTTCCCCTCCTTCCCATCAGCAAAGGCCAAACTCACTAACGCAGCACATGAACAGAGCATTTACCAAGTTAGCAGGAGCTTGACTTAACCAAGGTCGGACAGGCTGAAGCTGTCTCTGTTGTGCCATGGAGCAGCTAGAATATTTACTATTTTTAAATGTTTAAAGATTATTATCATTTTTTCTGAAATATTTAACTTGCTCAGTAGGCAAATATACAGGTAACTAAACTATTGAAGTACAATCCATTTTTGTAGCTCTAAAATGCACACTATTTAAAACTGTATTTCACCAGGTAATTCTAAAATGAGTACTGTACTTTTTGTGCAGCTGTATAGCCATAGTCCCTAGGATATGCCTAGTTAATGAAAGACAGATGTGACTGCAGCCTACTCCTGATGTTCTTGTGCAAGCTCCATGTACCCGATCAAGGCAGATCAACTACATGGTTAAGATGAGCTTCAGCACAATGTAGAACTGCAGCCCTCTTTGTCTAGTTGGTGAGTTTTGTCCTTTTGCTGGCTGGAACACAGTAATCATTTTGTTACTGTGATTTTCCTGCTACTTTTATCCATTCCAGGGGGATGCAATAACTGTAGTAGTGTTGCAATAACATTTGTTTTGCATTAAAGTCTCACACCTAGGCCACAGCTGTCTGATTGAAGACCATGGCACAGAATATACATGTGGGGATTTAGTGCCAATGTAAAGTGCTAACAACTGCCTGTCAATGAATGCTATCTAGTCAGCCTAGCTACAGAAACAGATGGCAGTATGTGCAAAAAATGTATGACTAGCCATGCCAAATGATGGACCAACATAGGCTAACAGTAGTTTTCAACTGAGACACCGGTTGTGAGAGTTTAAAATTACTGTTTTGAGAAAACTAGCCCTTTCTTAGTATCCCAGCCTTATTTAATTACAATTCCTCCTTCAATAATAGAGCCATGTATATATAGTTATAAGAGTGGTTAAAGTCTTCTTACACACTTTATTTGCATAAGAACAACTCTATAAAGATGCAGATAGGCTAGAAGTGAGGACTTAATCTGAAACTAGATGATCATTTTAACTGGTAGGCAAAATAGTTTTACCAGAGTTAAGAATATTCTTCTTTGAAAATTGGCTTGGTTTTACAGAAGGGAAAGGGAAAGGGAAAGGGAAAGGAAAAGGGGAAGAGGAAGAGACATTCTGTTTCATTATTGAAAGGTTTAAAATTTCAGTTCTTGTTCTGGATTGGAAGAATATTTTGAAATAAAAAATAAATGAGAACTCATACTCAGGATAGTGTTTGCATTGTTATAATACAGAAATGTCTAAATGCTGTATAATACTTGACTAATGCACACTATGAAACTGTTCTTTCTTTTGAAAAAAAATGTAATTCATAACAGTTAAACCCTTGTGCAGTTCACAAACAAAATTGATAAAAACTTTCGGGCTACCAAAACAGCTAATCCTCTGCTTACATTAATATTAACTTTCACTTAACATTTGTATGTATTAGCCACATCTCTCAATATCATTTTTGCTCCATCCTTTGAAAAATATATGATAATTTTGTTATTGGATAGAATATTCTAAGAAGAATCCATGACTATAATATGCTTTAGCTTTTTTGGTGAAAGATAAATCAAGATTTTTTTTTTTTTTTTCAAAATTGTAAAAGAATTGTGATATAATGAAACCAAGCATAGGAAAGTCCTAAAACTAGGTTTTTTGCATCCTAGCCTAGTGCAGGGCTTTATGACTAGGCTTTGGAAAGAGTTTCTTCTCTTAAACATTCCAGTCCAAAAAATAGTGAAAGAACTATCAGATTAATATAGTGTTGAATCTACAACTTTTTCATAAAACATTTACTTTCTAAAGAAAAAGGCTAAAGTTTTGTTGGTTTGGTTGCATTTTTTAAAATGAAAACTATGCCTGTGTATACATACATATATAAACTTTTTTTAAAGTTTCTGAAATAAACTTTAACTTTTCAGAGTATCCTAGTTTACTGCACACAATGTATCTGGACACATTTTTAATTACTCAGTCATTTTTTCTAACCAATTAATTTCACATGTTGTTGGAGACTATTGAATGGGAAGCCTAAATGCTACATGATCAAGTACACATTCCCTGTGCACTCCCAGTATAATTTCCCCCCTTTTTAGTTATTTTATGAGATTTAGACCTTTTGTGTGTGTGTGTTCTTATTCCACTAAGCTTCATATAGGCTCTGTAAGCAGCAAATCAGAAAGGAAACCTCAGGAATGAATCTGAAAACATTTATGGAAAGTCTGAAAGATACAGAGAATGTACCAGTAACATTAGCTGTAAAAACTCACTCAGACATGGTAGTGTTTGTAAGAGGAGAGATTCATGAATGATCAAAGATGAGATGTTAGAGAAACTTACAGTTTTGAGAGAAATGCACGTTTATAAAAAGAGATTATAAAAAGACACCTTTCAGACTTAGGTGGTTTAGTGTGGGTTTTTTTTTTTACAATTTATTCACCAATGTTATCCTCTGCATTCAAAATAATAAAAACCAAATCACGAAGTCTTAGAAACTTTTCTCATTGTAGTTCTAGCAACAGTTTCAAGGCTTCATCTACAAGAATGCTGTTTTGACTGAATACTATTTTCTGTTTTCTCTTGTAAGCATATATGAAGTTTGGGTGATTTTATTAAAAAACACACCAAAATTCATCGACTTCTTTTATATCCCAGTGGAGACTGATGATGGGTGGGTTCCTCAGGGGTTGGTATTGGAACTGGCTCTGTTTAACATCTTTGTCAGCAACAGGGACAGTGGGATAGAGTGCACCCTCAACAAGCTCACTAAGAACACCATGCTGTGTGATGCCATCAACCTGCTAGAGGGAAGGGATGCGATCCAGAGGGATCTTGACAGGCTGGAGAGGTGGGCCCATGCAAACCTCATGAAGTTCAACAAGGCCAAGTGCAAGGTCCTGCACATGGGCTGGGGCAATCCCAAGCACAAATACAGGCTGAGTGGAGAATGGATTGCAAGCAGCCCTGAGGAGAGGGACTTGGGGTACTGGTGGATGAGAAGCTCAACATGAGTTGGTAATGTGCATTTGCAGCCCAGAAAATCAACTGCATCCTGGGCTGCATCAAAAGAAGTGTGGCCAGCAGGTTGAGGGAGGGGATTCTCCCCCTCTACTCTACTCTCCCCGCCTGGAGTACTGCATCCAGTTCTGGAGCTCCCAGCATAAGAAGTATGTGGACCTGTTGGAGCAAGTCCAGAGGAGGGCCACAAAGACGATGAGAGAGCTGGAGCATTTCTCCTATGAGGACAGGCTGAGAGAGTTGGGGCTGTTCAGCCTAGAGAAGAGAAGGCTCCGGGGAGACCTTATTGCAGTCTTCCAGTACCTAAAGGAGGCTTACAGGAAAGACAGGGAGAAACTCTTTAGCAGAGCCTGTTGTGATAGTACGAGGAGTAATGGTATTAAAATAGAAGGAGGCAGATTCAGACTAAATATAAGGAAGAAACTTTTCCCAATAACAGTGGTGAAACTCTGGAACAAGTTGCCCAGAGAGGTGGTAGATGTCCCATCCCTGGAAACATTCAAGGCCAAGTTGGACAGGGCTCTCAGCAATCTGATGTAGTTGGAGATGTCCCTGCTCCTGGCAAGGGAATTGGACTAGATGACTTTTAAAGGTCCCTTTCAACCCAAACTATTCTATGATTTTATGATTCTTCTATCACCTCAGCACAGTTTCTGACCTCTTAGATCTTATGCATTTTATTTTATGCACTATAAAACCTTGTTGTCATTTTGTAATTTTTTTTTTTTAAATCTTTTTTTTAACTTCACTTTTATCTGTACACTGCTGTTCCTCTTGTAACAGTACTCACTTTTATAATCTATGTTCTGTTGTTATCTATTCTTCATTGTTCATACCATGACTAAAAGGGCCTCTATAAAAAAATAGCACAACTGTACCTTGTTATTCACAAAATCACTGAAATTACATAGAAAGGGAAGTGATGGAGTCTCCATCTCTTTAAATATTTGGCCCAAGATTGTATATGTCTCTGAAAGAAATTAATTAGTTAAAAAAATGTTACTGAGGGATTAATAAAACTGTGCTGTTGTGTTATATGGTGACCAGGAGTAAATTAACAAATTATATAAGAGATCTGTTGTGCCCTAAATAATGTCAAACAACCTTATACTAGAAGAATATTTAGAATAATGATAGTCATTATTAAATACATAGCATACTCTTATGTTGGAGATAGTATAAAATTCCACATCTCAAAAAACTCCAACCCCCCCAAAAATATAATTTCAATTTCTAACACAAAAAAAAGGTCATAGAAGCAAGGCCTCTGTTTGCTAACAGTCATGTTTCCTCTAGCCTTTGAAATTCAAGGAACAATTAAAGTTGCAGCAGTTAAAAATTATCCATTAATTAGAGCTGGAAGCAAGCACCCATGAAATACAGGTGATAACCATAAATCAGAACAATTAGTCTGTCTAAAAAAGCAACATAATCAAATCAGAAACTCTCTACCAGCTGCTCATTTAATCTTAGGTTGCAGTGTTTTTCTGTTCTGAAGAGACAAATCTGTATGGGATGATGTTGAAATTTTACAGCTATGCATCCCTCAAGGTTATTCCCTGCAAGAAAGTACAGCCTGAGTTCCCACTCCCGTTAAGATTTTTGCGTATAATCACCTTTAAAACTGCCAGTAGTTTCAAAGAAGCATGAATAAAATTAAGAAGAAACATGAATAAAATTAAGAGCTATGTAGCTTTTTGTAATTTTGAGTGAAATAAGTTGATACAGTTCATTTCCCAAAATCATTTAGATAGATATCAGTATTCAATGCTATGACGAAATGTAATATAATCATTAGAAAGAATCACAAGTGAAAGCTAGAAGTCCTACCACATCAATTACCACATTAATGCAAAAGAGAAGGAAAAAAAAAAAAAAAAAACAAAACCTTGAAAA